>CAVNYN010281935.1:0-17841 GCA_963692815.1 Nyctanthes arbor-tristis
TTTCCCGGGACTTGGTTCTCCTATTACTCATGTGGATGTTACCTATGATGGAAAATGGATTTTGGGGACTACTGACACTTATTTGATTCTTATATGCACCCTGTTTACGGACAAGGATGGGAAGACAAAGACTGGTTTCGCCGGTCGTATGGGAAACAGAACCTCAGCACCAAGATTGTTGAAACTAAATCCATTGGACTCACATCTGCTGGAGCAAACAATAGGTTTCGCAATGCTCAGTTTTCGTGGGTACGTATGCATGTTGCATTTATGTCCAACCCCCACTGGGGGAAAAAAATGGGGTTTCTTTACCTAGCACCTTATTTCTGTGCCTTGCTTGATTGGATTAGGTTCAAGTTTGTTACAGAAGAATTTAGCACAAATTCTGAAATCTATGTCTTTAATAAACTTATTGCTGCCTGCCCATCTTTACAACAATCTAATATAACAGAGATAAGTTGAACCTGTCAATGTTACAAAAATATTCAACAAGTACTCGGATCAGATTGCCTGTGCAGTGTGCCCATATATATCATGCTTCGGAGTCTTCAGATTAATTTTATATGGTAGTATAGTAATTACATATTGGAGATCCATGCGTGTGGGTATATATGTGAGCCCATATGATGAAATAAGTCACATATCAAAGACTGGGATTGATTTTATAATTGCAGGAGAATTTTACTTGCCACTGCATATTTCTAAATGATGCTCATTTAGGTATTTTGTGAATCTCTCTTGTTCAGAGGCTAGGGACCAATATTTGTTATGATTTGAAAATGTCAAATGGGGTGGCAAGATCCTCTTTTTTGCTTGTGTGGTGACTTTTTCTGTTTCCTTGCGCAAATGTAACCCTGAAAATTCAGACGTGTGCTCTTCCGATCTCCGGCTAATTGTTTACAGTGTCCAAGGGCAGATTTGGCCAAGTTGAAAAACAAAGTAGTAGTTTTCTGAGAAATAAACAAATACTTCAAACTCTTCAGAAGAAAAGTTTCTTGTAAATCAGACAGACTTGGTTTTCTCTGTAAAACCTTTAAAATTTCTATTGGTGCCCTACAACCTAGGCAGCACTTCACAGAAATGATGATGAGGAATCCATTAAAAAGATTTTGCTATAAGCTGAAAGAAAAATAATTTCATTTAAATGTGATGAGATCGGAAGAGCGTCGTGTAGCTAATTGTGAGAATTTTTCTTATGTTGAAGGTCACGGAAAATGGCAAGCAGGAGCGGCACTTGGTAGCCACTGTGGGCAAGTTCAGTGTTATATGGAACTTCCAACAGGTTAAGAACAGTTCACATGAATGTTACCTGAATCAGGTTGGACTTAAAAGCTGCTACTGCTACAAGATAGTTCTGAAAGATGATTCTATTGTTGATAGTCGTTTCATGCACGAGAAATTTGCTGTCAGCAACTCACCCGAAGCACCACTGGTGGTGGCAACCCCGTTGAAGGTTAGCTCCTTCAGCATATCTAGCAGGCTGCGCATGTAAAGAAATCCATTTTCTTCACCTTCGCGCCTTATTTTAGGATCGATGTCATGAACCTTGTATCTCACTATAATTTGAACCTTATTTGGTTGCATCTAGCAATCTCATTGTTGTTGTAATAACTTGTGGACGTTGTTATAGACTTCTGGCAATCTTTTCTTGCTTGTTCTATCATCTATGACTTCATAAAACAGAAGTCGCGGATAATTTAGTTTCATGAAGCATTTTGAAGAACAATTGCTGATCTGAAGAAAACAAAAAGGAGATATTCATGTCCTCTTCAAATTCAAATGAGCTCGTTACAAAAGCAATGTTCTATAGCAGCATTGATGTTAAGTGTTAGTCTTCTGAAAGTTTTAAAATACTGTGCACTAGTATCACTGTAGTATCAGTGATATATTTGGACTAATAAAATATCAATAATGTGCTCTTTTATTTCCTCGTCTCCTTCCATTTCCAACTTCATTTGTTG
The DNA here is from genome assembly GCA_963692815.1 of Nyctanthes arbor-tristis. NCBI lineage: Eukaryota > Viridiplantae > Streptophyta > Magnoliopsida > Lamiales > Oleaceae > Nyctanthes > Nyctanthes arbor-tristis. Next base: position 1,962 of record CAVNYN010281935.1, read on the forward strand.
GTATCATAATAGTACAAAAGAATGGTATTAGAAATTTATTTAGGGACAATTTGTAAAATGGCAAAAAATAAAAACTAAATGTCAAAAATGGCACTTTGTAAAAAACTTGTGCAAAAATGGCAATTTTTTGAATAAAATTACATTATTACCCTTAAGAAATAATTTCTCTTTATATCTGTATATCTCTACAGTTTATCTGTATATCTCTACAATTACAATTACGAGTGCTGATTTTAGACACTATAGTTTGATAAAAAATTATCTATACAATTTATCTGTATATCTTGACATTTAATCCCGACAATTCTCGATAGTTATCTGTATATCTCTACAGTTGAAATGTAGATCTCGACAGTTACATACTGTAGATTTAAACAGTTTTTTTCTCGACAGTTGAGACATACACGCCGTTGCACTGACGAATTCGAGCCACAGAGCAGTACGGTTGACTTCATTTCGCCATTTTGAGTAGCATTCCCTTCTACACCGATGTCGAATTCCTGCCTGATTGCTATAGATCTGACAATGAATGTGTAATGCAAATCTTCATTTGAAGTTTCTTTAATAATGAAATTCTGTGTTCACAGGCTATTTGGGCATTGTTCAGCAGATGAAGGAAGATTTTGATGAGTTCAATTGCTTGGATTGGTGTTCGGATAAAGAGATCAAAGAATTGAGGCTCTTAAAATTGATATTATAATTTTTGTTTAGAGGCAATTTTGTCCAAAAAAGAGGAAAAGTGACATTTTTGTATAAGTTTTGAAAATAGTCTAATTTTGAAAATGACATATTAAAATGTGTCAAATTTTGTAATTTCCTCATTTATTTATTATGACAGGGTTAGTCTAATGGCCAAAAATTTTCTATTGTGTGTTGAGATGGTAAATACTATGGTATCATTTACACATTTGGCATGCATCTAACATATTTCTTTTTGAATTAAATTAAATAAAAAAAATTCATAACGTGGATGCAAGCCACATGTGCATATCGTATCATTTACACATTTGGCATGCATCTAACATATTTCTTTTTGAATTAAATTAAATAAAAAAATTCATAATGTGGATGCAAGCCACATGTGCATATCGTACCATACAATGTGTACTATCCATATGCATTAGAAAACTTTTGATTAAATAACAGATTTGATTTACATATATCTACATTCAAGAATATTGATAAACTTCTATATTAATTCACCAATTAGTTTATTAGTTGTGTATTAATCAAAAAAGTAAAACTATCAATTAAGGCATTTAAATAATTTTAGTTTTAAATATTTTAGAGTTAAAATTGTAAACTGGTGAACTAATTGATAAACCAACCGAAAGTGTAGCATTACTCTAATTGAAAGCCGATTGTTAAATGATATGTAAGTAGTCACACTAGTTTCCCAGTGCACCAATTATTATAATTTACAATATTCTTTCCATATTATACATCGTCTACTACGCAGGACGAATAATCAATTCCACCATCTTATTGTACATAAAAATCTATACCCAGCATTTACAGATACAAAGATTCTTCCGTTAAATTGCACTCTCAACAGTTCATTTAGGAACCACCAATCAAACATTGTGAAGCCGAACACAACCAAAATATTAACCCCAGAAAAAAAAAAAAAAAAAACAAAACAACAACAAAACCACTTACATTTCTAGCGTATCAACAAGGATTTATGATGATCGAGATGCTCGCTTCTTCTTTCTAACCAAGAACATGAAGATTCGCGGAAATAGTGATTTCTTCTTTTTCTTCATTACCCTTGTATCTAGAGAGGACTTGACTTCAGTGTTGCTGGAGTATTTCCTTGGACTTGGCTTGTAGTTGAGTGTAGAAAGTTCGGGTTTGGAGAGACTTTTTGATTCTTCTTTCTCCTCAAGGCTTGTTCTCGGACTTCTATTCGGATTTACGACTGGAGGAATGGATTCGCCAGCTTTCCGTCTTTGCTCATGCTCAGCTCTCCAGTTTCTCAACTCCTGTTCTACACCCAGCTTTCCTTCCTTGGCTTTCTCAGCTCTCTCCAGTGCAATTTCAAGTGCGGCTTTTCTTTCAGCCATCTCGCGGTTGATCTCCTCAAGCTTGGCCAAGCTTCTCAACTCGGATTCCTTGGCCACTTCAATTTGGGCGATAGCAGCAGCCACACGCATGTTAGCTTTCTCTTCAGCTTCGTGGGCTCGCTTGCTAAGCTCATAATATTCTTCTAAGGAAAGTGTCACTCCAGCTGGTGAATCCTCATCATTGGTACTTTGAGCTGATTCGCTTTCTTGCAATGCATTTATAGCCTCTAATGCCAACTTCTCAGAAGCCTTTGTCGCCTCTATTTCCTTTTGGGTCGCACGTAATCGACTCTCTGCAGTGCTCACTCCAGCTTTTGCTTGTTCAGCTTCATCCTTCACCTTCTTAAGTTCTTCACAAGCCGTTTGAGCAAGTTCCTTTGCCTGATCAGCTTCTTGAGCAGCCTCTTGTAGTGTCTTTGGTAGCTCTACCATTTTATCTCTTTCTTCTTTCTCCTTCATCTGAATAAGAGCAATCTCTGACTTCGTCCTGTTTAGCTCGGCTTCAAGAGACGCAACTGCAATTGATGCCATTCCTTCTCTTTGTTGAATGGCGCATAGCTCTGATTTTTCTTTCTCCAGTTCCGACTTCAATGATGTGGCCGCCACTTTCAAGTAGTTCACTTCAGCTGTTGTTTTCTCGATATTAAGCTTCACTTCTTCGATTTCCTTCTTGGTTGCAGTAACAGCAGCTTGAATCTCACCATGAGTTTTTTTCTGAGGATCTTCCAGTATGCCCGTCAATTTTCCTTCTTCATAAGCTTGCTGCTCGACCGTTGATTCCATATATGCAGCCAATTCAGATTTTAATTCCTGCAATAAGACACAAGCATCTTCTAGCTTTGATTTAAGATCCTTTGCAGACAATATTTGCTGGTTTAGTTTCTCCAGTTCCTCCTCTGCCTGCTTCAATTCCTTCTCCCAGTTCAGGGTGTCTTGTTCTTTAGCCATAATTGCTCCAATTCTGTGCTCCTCCGACTCCAAATGCGCAGCATGTGCAGATTCCAGTGACTCCTTTGCACTAATGAGCTCAATTGTTAAATCTTCAACCGACTTGTCCATTTCTTTCAACTTAGAAACAGCTTCTTCTGCCTTTTGCACTTCAGCCTCTTTCTCTGTCAACAACAAAGCATAATCTTTCCGAAGCTGTTCCAATTCATCTTTAACACTTTTTAGCTCTGATGTTGCAGCAGCTTGCCGAGCTCGAGCAACCTCAAGTTGAGCCTTGGCAGCAATGCTAGCCTCATCGGCAATCCCTTGCTCCAGCTCTTCGGCTCTGAGCTTTGCAAGTTCAGAATCCTGTCTCGCTTGTTCTTCTTCTGTTTGTGCTCGTTCTAGGTTCAGTTTCAACTCTTCAATAAGTCTCTTAGTGGCTTCAAGCTCTTTCAAAACATGTGATTTCGCCTCTTCAGCAGCCTCTGATCGTCTCTTATACAAAGGAATTTCCAACTGCGCTTTCTCCAGTTCTTCTTGTATGAATTTTCGTCTCTGCATGGGCAACCGAAATTGCTTATTAGCCATACTGGATCTTGCATCACAAGCCAATTTCATTGGAGATCCAGGGGAGAAAAGATTAGCAATTTTTTGTTAGGCCGTGAAACTGTTACAAGCTTAGCAGACTTTGGTTTAGCTTTAAAGTATACAAAGTACATACGTTTTAAAAGAGACATTCTTCCATTGGTCCGACTTTGTAAATAACTTTCTTTTTTGACTAATAATGTTACTCAGCATTCATCATTTACATGGATGTTCAAGCGCAACGGAGGGCATTTTTTTACATTGCCCATTTCCAATAATACACTGCCAAGTGCGAAGTATCGCACTAGTAACAAAATGAGTAAAATATTGGAAATTTGGCAGTGTATTATCAGACGTGGGCACTAGGCAAACATCTCATACTGAAAAAAGATAAAGCACCATGAATTATTTAGAGGACGATTTAATTGCAAATGTAAACTTTGAAATTCAAACATGCACCAATTCCTATATCCTGATAATAACATGAATACAGTAGAGATATACACCTAACGGAAGGTAAGGGGGCAGGAGAAAATAGTACCTCCAAAGTCTGTGCTCGATGGGCTTTCCAGTCAACTATTCCACCAAACTTTGAAACAGCCGCTTTAACAGATTCAATAGGAGCTGTCGTGTCTATCTTACCTCTATTCAAGTCAATGTGCATGTGCCGTTTAGAGCGTACAGTGGATTTTGGTGTACTATCAGAATCTGTAGCAACTTCATCACCTAGCTCAGAAGCACCACCGTTTTGCACTTGGGGAGAGGAAACAGAGAGTTTATCTTCAGGAGTATGGGCATTGCTAAAGGAATCACCTTCTCGAGATGACTGAACGGCTATTTTCACTTCCACTTTTTCCTCCTGAGGATTAAGTGTGCCAACATCTGAGGCAGGTGTATCAAAGGTATTATCTGTTGACTGACTCTCTAAAGATTGTCCTGAAGCATTTCCGATCTGCTTCCAATGGACTTGATGAAACCGGTTGTGGATGAATTACCGAACTCTTATCTGTCCCAGGTTGCACCACCTCAGGCTCTATATTTTCTGTTACTGTGAGTCTGGCTTGTTCTGAAACTCCTAAATCGATACCTGTAATTGGAGGAGTTGGACCCGACTTTCCAAATTTTTTACTCTCTTCTAGAGGAGAGGCATCAGATCCATCATTTAGTGGTGTTAAGTTAGCAAAATTCTCCAGTGCTCTTCCGATCTCCAGATTCCACTTTTCCATTGGCACTTTCAGCCGTAGGAACATCTCTAACTGATTGATCATTGTCTGGAGTAGAAGCTACTGATCCAGCAGAAGATTCCAAAGAACCGTTTTCTTTTAGATCTTTAGCGTCCTCCATTTTTTGATACAATTTAGAAGAGATTAAGCGGGTCCCTGGTATTCAAGAAAAAGAAAGTTTTGAGGGGGGGAAAAAGTTTTGATGGGGAAAAAAAGATGACTATCCATACCATCCAAAGGATGCCGTTAAGGCATTAATATGTTGAGCTACAGTGCTATGAAACTCACAGATTATTGTGTTGTTTTTAGATCGGAAGAGCGTCGTGTATTGGATAGTGCAGCAGGACAGTAATAAAGATGATAAAGTATTATCTATAAAGTTGCACACGGATATGCTATATAAGAACTCTTCTAGCCAATTCTAGGAAGCTTTGCATGTTAGCTTTTTCGATCTTTAATTTTCAAAGAGATTATTGAAAGATGCTTCAGGGTGTTTAACAGTAATCAGGGAAGAACTTTCCGTGAGTTAGTTAATAATTTCATCAAGCTCTATCCAAATATAAAGATCAGAAGATAGGCGAGAGATGTTATTTCACAACTTAATACATTTTATAATTAAGTCCTTGGCTTTTTTACTATATCATTATACTATCACATTTTTATTTAAGCATTTCTTTGGTCTCACACTCATCACCCGATTAGCCTTGGTCCTTCTTTTAGTAACATTATCAACCAATAAACATAGTGATACAAGTTCAAGAAATCGTTTTTTCAACCTTATTAAAGCATAAAAGAATGTTCCCAAATTCCTGTCAAATATCACGGCTAATTAGCCGATTACAAAGATATTTTCAAATTATTATAGCATGTTTCGTAAAATTACTCACCGAATCCTTATAATAAATCATTATTCGAGGTTTAAGTCAAAATAAATTTTTTCAAACTTTCACGGAGTGTTACAAGGATGGCAGCTGAGAGATGGCAAGAAGTCAGACAACTTGAGGCATTGATCTTCAAGCTTCAGGAGAAGGCAGAGGCGTTTTGGAAACAACGGTCTCGAGTTGAATGGCTCAAGAAGAAAGATCAAAATACTCGATTTTTCCATACTAAGGCATCTTGGCACAAGAGGAAAAATACAATCAACTTGATCGAAGATGAAGTGGGGTACAGTTGTACGCTTAAAGGAGGAAATAGCCTCTATTTTTCAGAAGTATTTCACCGATCTTTTTTACTTCCAGCAGTCCCTATTCGATTCAACTTGTGAATAGGACAATAGGAATATGCAGAAGGCCGACGAGGGAGAATTTGGAGTTACTTGCGTGCCCCTTTACCAACCAAAGAAGAAATTCGAGAGGCAGCATTTGATATGGCTTCTCCTAAAGCACCAGGCCCAAATGGTCTCAACGCTTTATTTTACCAGACTCATCGAGATGATATAGGAAAAAACGCTTGAGAGGTATGTATGAGGTGTCTCAATGAAGAGGTAAACCTGGATAATATTAATAATACCACACTAGTTTTGATTGCTGAAAAGAAGAGGGCAAGACGAATGATGGACTACCGAACTATCAATCTTTGCAACGTTATACATAAAATAATTTCCAAGATGATGGCCAACAAAATTAAACAGGTACTAACTACCCTGTTTAATTGATGAAACTCATAGAGTATTTACTGAAGGAAGACAAATTGTGGATAATGCTATAATTGCGTTTGAGAGTAATCATCCCTTTAAGAAGTGAACTAATGGCAATAAGGTATTTTTGGTCGTGAAACTCGATATGAGTAAGGCCTATGATCGTGTCAAATGGGCATTTATCATGAAGGTTATAGATAGTATGGGCTTTGCCCAAAAATGGTAGCAACTTATCTTCAGTTACATCTCTTCAGCGAGCTTTGGAATTGCAATTAATGGCCGGTTGTTTTCCTGGATCTAGAGGACTCCAGCAGGGTTGTCCTCTCTCTCCATATTTGTTTCTCATGATGGCTGAAGCTCTCTCAGGCTTAATTCGGAAGCCAGGCTCCCGGGTTAGCCATTTACTCTTTGCCAATGACCCCCTATCTTCGTGCGTGCTAAACTCTCAAATGTGCAGTCATTACTGAGTTTCCTTTATAATTATAGCCTTTGCTCAGGTCAAGTTGTAAATTTTGATAAATCTTCATGTTTCTTACTCTTAATGTTGATCATTCTGTAAGAAATAATATTATGCAGCTGTTAGGGGTTGGTGATAGGAATTTCAGTGTAATGTATCTTGGTTTTCCTATCTTAGTGGGAAGACCAAAAAAAAAAAAAAGCCTCTTTGAAGTTTTGATGGACATGTTTAGAAAAGAATAGCTGAGGGAAGCAAGAGCTCATTTCTTCAGAAGGTCGAGAAGTAATGATTAAATCAGTGCTCCAAGCAATTCCCAGTTACTAGATGAATTTGTTTAGGCTCCTCGGTTCTGTGATTTCTTCACTCCAGACGCTTAGTACCAAATTCTGGTGAAGTGGATATGCTTAGACACACCAAGAAAGAAAAAAAGAAAAAATCACTGGACTCAATGGTGTTCACTTTGTAAATCCAAAGACGAAGGAGGTTTAGGCTTTCGAGACCTAGAGGCTTTCAACAAAGCAATGGTCACCAAGCAAGCATGGAGAAGATGGCACAATCCACATTTTTTGGCAGCTGAATTGATTAAAGGTAAATACTTCCCATCATCCTCTTTTTTACATGCCCGACACAAGAATGGGGACTCTTTTCCTTGGCAGAGTATTTTATAGAGAAGAGAACTGATAGAAAATGGGCTGCTTTGGAGAATTGGAAATAGGGAATTGGTTGATGCCTTCAATGACCCATGGTTGCCCAAACCATGGCCTTTAAAGCCAATTACTCTCCAACGTTCAACTCAATGCAAAGTGGCAGATTTGTTCACTATCACAGAAGATTGGAATCATAGCAAAATTGGGGATCTTTTCTACCTCCCGAATAGAGAGTCAATCTTTTCTTTACCTGAAGCTAGGTGTGATGGTGATCACAAACTAATCTGGCACTATGAAAGCAACGAAGCTTATAAAGTAAAAAGTGGATACAAGTTGCTTACAGACATAGAAGCAATTGAGAAGGAATCTCACAAGGTGGAGCATAGACTCTGGTAGAATAAATTATGGAATCTTCAATTACCTTCTAAAATCAGACTATTAGCTTTGAGAATCATTCATTGGGCCATGCCAATTAAGGAAAACATGAGTCGTTGAGGCATTTAAATTGATGGGCTTGTAGTCATTGTGGCATATTTGAAAGTTCTCATCACATCTTGATTGTCTGCCTTATGCAAGAGGAGTATGGAAACACTGGGGCTTATAGGAATTATTGAAGAAACATAAATGCATGGTTGGACATTATGGCCTCTAATGAACATAGTATTAGAACTGAGTTGCACTTCTTTATGGTTTTTATGGTTCGAATGCAATCAAATTACTCATAAAGGCATCCAGCGAGCGCCCAGCAGTGTGGGCATTGCCATTGTTGATTATTTGCAACGACATAGAGCGGAAAATGTTTCACCTGCAATTGAGTTAAGCTCTCGAACCCTTTTATGGCAGAAACCAGCTCCAGGCTATCTCAAGTTAAATACGGATGCAGCAGTCAAGGAGGGTCTCGACATCTATGCCATTGGAGCAGTGATTAGAGATGAGCATGGAATGGTGATGGGTTGTATGGTAAAGGAGATAAGAGGTTGACCCTCGGTGGAACTAGCGGAAACGGTGGCCATTTTGGAAGATTAAAGTTTGCTCAAAACCACCATTTCGTGATCAAGGGGGTGGAGTCTTCTTCTTTTGTGGTTATTTCACAGTTACTTTAGGCTTTACATTTACATCCTTTTGCACATATTCATAGGGAGATTCGATCGTTGCTAGTAGAGATGGATTGTGATTCTTGGAATTTTATTTAGCGTTAAGCGAATAATGTTGCCCACTTTATTAGTACGCGGTCACTAGCCTTACATTTCTCATAGTGTCTAATTGTAGCCCCTATTTTCTTTCCCGTATCTTGGGGCAGGATTGTTATTGATTTTTTAGGGCTATTATTACCCTTTCCAAAATATATATAACATCATAGAGAGAGAGATTCAACATTAGGTTAAAAAAAAAAATAGTAATTCAAAATTAGGTTCATTCGTATATGATATCGAAAAATGGAGGACTGAGCATCAACATTCCACCTAACATATGAACCGTCAAAAGCCCTAAATAAGCTCCCTCACGTTGAGCTTAAGCATTATCCCTTTAGCTTCAAATATTCCGCAGATTTTTCTTTTTCGTCTCTGCAATCGACATGTCTAAGAGGTAACTCTTTTGAATTTCTAATTAATTGGGTTTTAGTGTTTATCAGATATTCCTTGGTATCCTTTGGCATTCAATATTTGCCTTTTTTTCCCCATGTTTTAGATCATATTTTTCGAATTTGTGGCAATTTCTTTATATTTCTCTGCATTCGTCACGGCTCTGTTTGATAATTTTGTTTTTAGTAATTTTAATTAGAGTCATCGATGCTATTAAGGGACAGCAAAATATATGATCGGAATGTAGTTTGGTGATAGTTTGAGATTATATTTGGGCTGGAAAAGAATAAGCGGGAAATGAAAGAAAAGGAGCATTGAATTTAGGGAGAAAGATTTACACAACAAAAGGAAAAGAAATATGATAATCAGGTCATTTTTTCTTGTTATTATGATGGTTATTTCTTGACTGTCAAATTCTCCGAACCCTGTTTATTTATCTTGCTATCACCCAATTTAGCGCCAATAGAAACTGAAGCGGTTAAAAGCTGATGGGTTGCCTTTGTCTTTCTTTGTTGCATGTTTTTACTTCCTGTTTGATGAAGTTCTGGATATTCTTTTATTGTTGCATATAGAATGGTTTGCAGTGACTGCGTATTCTTGTGACTGCATATTCTTGTGACCACAGCAATCCAATGTGTTTATAATCAAATAGTTCCAAAATGGAATCTTCAGTTGTATCAGGAATATGAATCTATAACTGGCTTTACGTTTCAAGCAAGCGTTTTTGTATCCAGTTATTTTGAGATGGCTATGGACTGATGGGAAACCTCATAAATTCACATACTTGATTATTTTGATGTTTATAGGGTTCTCTGCAAATTCTATGCCCACGGGGCATGTCTAAAAGGGGAACATTGTGAGTTCTCACATGATTGGAAGACCCCTGCAAATAATGTAACTTTTTAGCAACTTGTTTGGATTGTCAAACCACTTATTGGGGATAGCAACAATGTTAATTTTCTGCTATATTATTGCAGATATGCACCTTCTACCAAAAAGGAGTTTGTGCTTATGGTAGTAGGTGTAGATATGAACATATCAAAATTTCTAAGTTACAGTCTCAAGCTCCTTCTTCATCGGCATATTCCCATCAACATGCTTTCCCGGCTGATCATCGTTCTGAATCTGGAGCTGCTACTGCAGGCGTTGTCAGAGCTGTTTCTTCTGAGCATTCAGCTTCTAGTGGACCTTTCCATCCTCCTAGTAGACCGGCATGGAGCGGAAACTCTAATGATCCTGATATGGCAGAGAATGGTGATGTTGGGGAGCTGAGAAGGGTTAATCCTGCTGATCAACCAATCTGTTCTTTTGCTGCTGCAGGTAATTGTCCGCGTGGAGAAACATGCCCTCATATTCATGGTGATCCATGCCCCACCTGTGGGAAACAGTGCTTGCATCCCTTCAGGCCTGAAGAGAGAGAACAACACATGAAAACATGCGAGAAACTGCAAAGAAACTTAGAGGCATTAAAAGATAGCCAAGAAATAGAGTGCAGTGTATGTCTCGAATGTGTTCTGTCAAAGTCTTCTCCGTCTGAGCGGAAGTTTGGAATATTATCAGAGTGTGACCATCCATTCTGTATATCATGTATTAGGAATTGGCGTGGTAGTTCTCCCTGCATCAGGAATGGATGTTAATTCTGCTCTACGAGCATGCCCAATTTGCCGGAAACTTTCGTACTTTGTCATTCCTAGTGTCATATGGTATCATTCAAAAGCGGAAAAACGGGATATTGTTGATAGTTACAAGGAAAAGCTCAGGTAAGACTAACAGACTCCCCTTTATCTACAACTTACTTTCTCTTCCCTCCCCACTACATGCTCTCGCATCCATATAAATGACTTATTTTCTTGTAGGTCTATCGATTGCAAGCACTTTGACTTTGGGAATGGGACCTGCCCATTTGGGACCAGTTGTTTTTACAGGGTAAATGAACTTTTAGCTCCTGCATTCTTTTTGCTTTGCTGTTCTGATCTTTTATGCAATTCTAGTTGTGTTATTGTGTAAATAATGGATTTTTCTGAATTAATATCCATAGGAAAAAGCAATTCAAATTGCCTTGACATCAGACCTAGTGTGTAAAAAGGCTAGATTGCAAAGCAAGAAGTTCGTCCTTGTAGCGAGACATAGGGTTGCCTTTAAGGCTTAAGGCTAGACGAACCTACGAATAATTACAAAAATCAGAAGAAATAAAAATTTGTACTCATAATTTATCAAAATTCTTTAGAATTCTTAATGAAAAATTAAGGGTCTATTTGGCAACCAATTATAATTGGTTTGAATAATAAACATATGACGTGTCAACCACAAAAGTTGATAAATCACATGGATGTGTGATAGGTTACATCACATCCGTTTGAGGTGTCAACTTCTGAATTTGACACCTCGCATGTTTATAATCAAAACCAATCATAACCATAATTGGTTGCCAAAAAGGACACTAAACTATTTCAACAAATATTTTTAAATGGCCAACTTGAAATTCAGAACTCGATAAGCAAATTGGCAAAATAAAAACTAATAGAGTGGTGATCACATAACAAAAATACGAGATAAATTTAAAAGATACGAGATAGGATTATGAGAGTGAAGCTATGTGTCAGAGCCCCCATGGCTGGCTCTACACTTTGAGAAGGCAACTTCACTTGTGAAAAAGCACGCAAAGGGGGTGGGGTTGGCACAATATATGAGCAGAACTGGTTTTTCTGCTTTTCCTTCCCTAATCTCTTGCTCATTCTTCTAGCATTAGGAACATTTATTTTTCCCCACAGAGAGAGAGAGAGAGAGAGAGAGAGAGAGAGTGTGTGTGTGTGTGTGTGTGTACAATGTTAAATGGTTTTAGGTTTTGAAAGCACTTGGCCATAAAGTTGAAACTAGTAATGTAAAGCTCAAAGAGGCAGAAACAAAGTAGCACATGTTCCTGCTGCAACTTGACAGAATAATATTAAAGTGAGAACTTTAATACACTTAAAATGAAATTTAACACAAGACACGTGTCAGCAAAAATAACTCTGGCACTTCTAAAACCATTTGCTTCTGATTATTCCATCGTTCCTTCTCCCTTTAAGCACTAGATAAGCAATATACTGTTTTATTTAAAATGTATCTCCTTTTAACTTTTTGGTTTCGACTATAGAATGTAACATGTATATGAAAGAGGTATAATATGCTGTAAATTGCTTTAGTTGTGATTCCAAATGGTGTCTTTGTCTGAAACAATTAATGATAAGAGAAGAATTTATTTCTCCAATCATGCAACAGATGGGGTCTCAGGGTGGAGAATGGATCTTGGTTGGTTTAGTTTGCATATTCATTGTCGTTGGGATTTTCATTTTGCCAATTATTTGAGGATGAGAACTAGATTACTAAGATTTGTCATCATGGCATTTTTTTGCATAAGAGAAGTAAAAATATGTCCACGCGGCTAAGAAAATCTTAAGCTGAAATGGAACTAAATATTAACTAAATATTAACTTGTGCTGAAAGGGTGGACTGGCATGCCCAGTCTTAGGGTGAAAGGTACCTGAATTCTCCAGTAAATGGTACATGGCTGCTGGCCTGCTGCAACAGTGGTTCTGAGATTGCAACTTAGTTTTTAATGAAATATTGACTTTTGTCTTTTGCACGTAGACTGCAAGAGAGTCAGAAATCATATACAAGCAAAAATTACTTTCATATAAAATAATGACCTCTGACCTAATTATTTACGGGTTTCCTTGTCTTTTTAGTCTTTATGTGCTATTAAGGCTGCTTCTAGCTCATTTGAAAAAATGAGACACATTTTCTAATTTTTTTTTTTAACAGTCCCCACTGGTGATAGATAAACCCCTGGAAAACTGAAATTTTATTCTCCATTACAATTCTGGGTCCATCTCTATGATCTTTAGCCCGTTTTGCTGTTGAAGCCTGTTCTTTTCTCCATTTTGTCAAGTCTCCTTTTGCTTTGGGTTTCCAGATTGTAAAACCGACATGTGTCGGAGTTTTCACTGGGTCTCAGCATTCAGTATGTGCCACGACAACCTAGATGAATGTTTTGCGAGTTCTATTCAGTAACCTATCTAGTTCCTAATGTTCCTATAGAATTGGAAGAACGAGAGAATATGAGGGAATAGGTAGAATTGGAAGATGAGATGGCAGTCATTTGTCCAGGGCCAGGCATTTGTCCTGCTACTAGGATTTGATGAGTGATTTAAGTGATGAATATGATGATTTCCTTTTGAGGTCTGGTTTATTGAAGAAACTTTGCTGTGCATCTTGATGTCCGTTGAGTTGTACGTGGTTAGTTGGGAATCCTATATCTTACCTTTTAAATCTTTTACCATTAATGCTGAACTTTACTAGTTGCTGTATTTGTCCTGAAGTTCTGATGGTGATATTGTTGAGGTCTTAGTTGGCTGGTATTAATTTAATTCATTATGTTGGTAATATGTTTTTGGGTTGTTCATGTTGCAAATCACTTGTTAATTTTAAGTGTTGACAACTAAGATTAATGTGTACTACAAAGTTAGGGTAATGCTGTCTTGCTTTCTTACGAGTTTGATAGTGTGGATGTAGTTGCTAATACAACTTGGGTATTTTTATTTTTATTATTTATTTTATTTATTTTATTTTATTTTATTTTTGGCTGTTCCTGTTGCAAATAATTTGCTAGATATCTAAGCTGCAGCTGCTAACATTAATGTGTAAACAAATATTAAGGCAGTCTTGTGTTGAGATGAGTTTGGTAGTATGGATGCAGTTGCTGATGCGATTTAATGGGTCTTTGATTTTCAAATTACAATGTGGAAATTGTAATGAGGTAGGCTAAGTGGTGGAGATTTATGTGAGTTTGAGATGCGTGGTTGTGATTGAATAGTAGTGAAATCAAGTGTTAAGTGAAGTTATAATAAAAAACTGATAATGAGAATTGAAAACCCTTTTTAGGGAGTAAAATCATAGTTGTGACCTCAAATCAGTTGATCAGGATTAACTGTTGGTAATGAATACATTTGAGTGCTGAGTTTAGTAGTATGGATGCAATTGGTAATGAATCATGTAAGTAAAATAATAGCCTTTTGACCTCAATCAAGTAATTAGGATTAACTGTTGAAACTTTAATATTGTAAATACCTTTGGGTGATTGGGAGACAAAGTTTCCCCCCTTTTCTTTTCTTATTTTATGACATTTGTGTTGACAAAGAAAACTAGAAAGTATGTGCAAAATAAAATGCCACCTAACATTACACTTGTCCAAGTGTAAACTTCTTAAATTGAATTTATGCAATTGAATGACTTTATTTAGAGTCTAGTTACCCATTCAGAATTAGTAAATGAATTTTGCAATTTCAATCTCATCTATAGAACAATGGACCCAATTAAATTGATTACTACATGTGAGAATGAGGATGAGATTTTGGATAACCTGTGTTCCTTTCTCCTACATATGAGATTTGTCCAGTTTGATAACCGTAAGATGACCCCAGTCAATTAATTAGGATTAACTGTTGAAAACTTTAATATTCTGTGCCATTTTCCCCTCATGTGCATGCACTTGCTACTATTTAAACCATAAATACTTCTATATGCATTCCATGTTTACAGCATGCATATCGTGATGGTCGTTTAGAGGAAGTGGTCCTTCGCCATCTCGGGGCTGAAGATGGGAATACAGTGATTGCGAAAAATATCAGGTTTATGTTTCTACAGTAATTTTATTCTTAGAAAATTCTTTTATTATGTTTCCCCATTTCATTTTTCCCTTGCCTGTTCAACAATTATGTTTCAGGCTTTCCGACTTTCTCAGTAACTTACAGATCATGTGATGGAAGCATTAAATTCCTGGAAATATTCAGGTTTGGGTTTCTTATCCTAACTTCCAACATCTGCCTGTAGCTTTCATGCTAGAAAATTTTTCGAGCCTAGTTTTATCGTGGATTATTCCATTCGTGTTTATGAAATGGTAAAAATATGTGGCATAAATAGAAATATGGCTATAATGCTTTGATGTATTGTTTGACTTGTGTCTTCCTGTCAGGTATCAATGTTGTGTTTGATTGTGTAGTACTGAAGTGCAATAAAATATCTGGACGCCAAATTTTATTTTCAAGCATATTATGTGTTTGTCATAAGCCGAGGTCTGAGATTGTTTTAAAAAATCAATGGTTTTTCATAACCATCGACTTAATTTGTCTTTATGTTCACAAACTGAGATACGCTATTGAAGTGAGTTACCATTTTATTACAAATATGTTCTGTTTACTCAGCCTATGAGCTCTTTGCCTGCAGGGGAATATGGTAGCATACTGGTGCAATTTTCAAACTGCGGAGTGTGAACTATCAATGGGTCTGAAGTGCTCTTACCTAAGGTAAGATGCTAGTTTATGTTTGCACCCGCTTGCATTATGATTTCAGACACGGTCCATCATCATTAAGGGGTACATGATGTAGTGTCACGAAAAAAAATAGACTTCAAAGGGAATAGGATCTCACTAGTGTAGTGGGGGAAAGGAAGCTCTACTGCATCATCTGGAAATATTGCATGTTTTTCGTCACTTTATCTTCAAAACTTTGCCTGTTTTGATATTTAACCCGTCCCCCCCCCCTTGATTGACACTTTCAGATACAGTAATTTCTTCAATGAATGAATCGTTGGATCAGGCTGCCACCCCGCTATATGAATTATTTGTACAATAAACAAGAACGAGAAGTTACTTACTGGACATACCCAAAACTTTGGGATCCACCCGTTGATGGTTTGTTTACAGATTTAATACA
>CAVNYN010281937.1:0-10010 GCA_963692815.1 Nyctanthes arbor-tristis
CTTGATCATAATGATTTCGTGAGATATGCATGCATTTGTTGACGCATTGTCATCATAATTGGTTTATTGCATTTGAATTACTATTAAATACTTTACCCGTTTTTTTTGCTTTGTGGTAATATGACCTTACTATGTGGTCTTAGTCATTTTGACTATATAGTACTCTTTGTGTTATTATGGCGTTGCTATATGATCTTAGTCATTTTGAATTTTTGAATCATGTGCATACCATGGTAATAGTTTAACAAGTGATAGAGACCTTTTTATGCGTTTAAAGACTTTGTGCATTCAACCGTTTTCTCCCTTAAATGAAAGGTGAATCAAAATATTTTATTACTAACTGGGTACGTTGTACCCACCCCCTTATTTTCTCTTTAATAACCTTGTAGGTGTTGAATTAAGAGCTTTGTAGCCATATCGTCTCAGCGATAGAGAAGATACATGTATGTGATTGAAATTTTGGTGTATGACTGAGATTTCGTTATGGGTAGCCACAATGGTTATTATAAAATTATAATAACATGATATTATAATAGTGTTTGATTTGTATTTATGAAGTTTCACTTTAAGTTTTGAATCGATATTTATTTCTCAAATGCTTTCGCTAATTTTAAAAGAGGATAATACGAGAAAATAAAGTAATAAATTTTAGGCACATAATATCAATAGTTGAAAACAAAAAGAAATGCCACTCACCTGACAACCAATCTGGAAAAGAAAAAGGAGCTAAAAAACTATATAATAGCGCACCCAATTGCCTAGTTTTGATCTAGGGCTAAAAAATATAGTAACATATGGTGCTATACGGTTATGTGATGTGTAATGAGAATATACATGCTCTTCCGATCTCTATATTGGCGCATTTCAATATACACTACATGATTATATGACACCATATGGTGATATATATTTGGAGCTAGATTAATTTCCCCAGATTGCCCTGCACAGCCATCTTAAACAAATGAACGTGTGGATAAATGAAAAAACGGAAATCTCAGATCGGAAGAGCGATTATTTAGACAATCTTTTACAAAGTCGAGTAAATTCACAGTCTCATTATTAAATCATTTCCCCCCAAATACAAAATAAACATGAGTAAGAATTAAGATTGTGAGTTTACCCTTGTTTTGTAAAAAGTTGCTTAAACGGTTGCATACAAATAGCATCTTCTTGAAAATGATATCCTGTTAGATATATGTTGGAATTTATGCCGTTAAATACTTACGTAGTTGGAGATTATTAAACATCAACACGTGGGTGGTCATGTATAGTGAGAGAACAAAACTAGTTGATAAGTAGGCCTTTCTTGCATACCGATCTTTTGCCGAGTTCCATTTTTAGCCTTCGTGTTTTGCAAGGTTTAGTCATAAGATGTTTTTGATCTAATTGGTCGTTAGAAGTATTCAAACCAAACTCGGGCGATATATGCATCAGTTCCGCATTAGCTTCTCAATGGTTTATAAGTATTTATATTTATATTTAGCAAATAGTATGATTGATTCGCTATATATGCACGTTGATGACTAGTGAGAACAAGGCTTCCGCAGTGAGCATTGGGTAAACTGTTGAGAATAATGAAATAAGTATAGGAGGATACGTTACAATAACAATTTTATTGGCACTTCGTACAACACTCATATTGCATGACTTGAATAAACGTTCGCACTCTTTTGCATGAGTTTTGAAGATGCTTACACGAAACAGGAAATATTGATTCATGCTTATTTTGTGATTTCCACTCCCGCTGAACACTTGAGGCACGTATTTTAAAATTGAGTAATCCTATTTAGTACTATTAGTGCTTGACACCATATCAATGTGATATTAAATGATAAGTTGAATTAAGTGATTAATCAATTAATTAATTTATTTATTTATTTTCACTTATCATTTAATGACATATTAGATGTCACTTAGACTGATGTCAAGCACTACTAGTGCTACATAGTATTATTTTTTAAAACCATTATCAATGAATTTTCAATACTCAAACCAACGTAGATCTGAAAAGAAGATATTAAAGAATAGTCTCTTCCGATCTCCAAAAGTCTCTCGGCATCACGCCACCATACGCAAGTTTGATGTGCTTTAATTAGAGAAGCCAGATGTAGTTGATTGTCTCACTTTTTGTTGATTAAAGGTATTAAAAAATTTCAGATACCAGATAATGATGTACTTTCTTATCAATACATCACATACCTATCACCCCATATCATACAAGTAACTTATGACATGTTATATTATCTGTTTAGTGTCATAATAAGATCAAACCATTTTTTTGTTATGTAACGGTACAAAACTTTTAGAAATTTTTCAAAAAAAAAAAAAGTCGTCTTAGAAAAATTTGTGTGGAGCCTCAGCCCTACAGAACAAAGATTATCTTTTTTTCCACGTAGAAGGGAAGTTGTACTGCACACACGTTTAGCGTGGCAGTACAATGACTGCTGGAAAACTTGCATCACTTTTGTACTTAGCAAATAGCCAAAATGTATTAGATGATTGGGGGGGGGGTTTGTTTGGTCTGGGGTCGTAATCCGATTATTTGCAATTAGAACAATTATTTTCTAAAATAATTACTCTTATCAATTTTTCCCCCTACTTTTTTCTGACATGACAGGGGGTTATCGGGGAGGGGTGTTTTCTTTCTGCTTACGTATGTTTCAAAAGAAAGTCAAACAATAATTATCCTACAAACCTACTCCTACACGCAGAATCTATTTTTTCTCATTTTGATTTGACGTAGACATCTTACAGGAAAAAAGTCCCCGGTCTTATGAAATACTCCTAAGATTATTTGAAGAAAGGGAAAAATACATTTACTACAGTAACTTTTTTTTTTTTGGGAGAAAACATTTACTACAATAACTGGCAATGAAGAGAATTTCTCAAGGTTAAAAACACAAATTATTTAGTATAACCTTCCAAAAAAAATAACATTAATGTGATCTGATATATACAAATCAATTAAAGTCCCGTTTGATTAGATTTATAAAGTCAAATTATAAAAAGAAATTATAATGAGTAAAAATGAGTTGTGAAGATTTAATTAAAGTTTGAAATGTGTGGTGATTATTGAATAATTGTCAAATCAACATGGTATGTGAAATTATAATAGAAAAAAATAAAGCATTCCAAACAAGTCCTAAATTGCGTATTCAAATGATCTATGTACACTTCTTAGCAATACACCTTATATTAATAAATATAAATAATAGATTCTAAACTATTAGTACTTCTCTTTTACAAAGCGCGAGAGTGATGGCAAGTTGAATTGTCAAGGGCAATTTCGTCCGTTAGAGCACCTTTCTCAAGAAGTGTCGTACTCGGATCAGAGTTGAAAAAACTATATATAACCTCTATCCATTACCGCGAAATTACAAAGCAAATAAACGGATTGGTGGAATCAACGATCAAGGCAATTTCTGGTGATATTTCCCCTACTTTACGATATACTTGATCATCTAATTTTCGATGTTCACTGCAATCTTTGAGCTAAATATCTGCTATTGTTGATATATTTCGGGATGCTTGAATAGGAACCATTGCTGCTGTTGGAATCTTCTGATCCTTTTTCTTTTCAACTTTCGCATACAAGGAATTACGATCGGATCTTCTTTTGCGTTCTGATAATTGAATTCTTCAGTAGATTAGTTGCCTGAGGAAAGGCTAGCTGCTTTATGTACATTGCTTCGGATGCTTAGAATTTCTTCTTTATTTTAAACATTAGAGTTGCCAAATTACCTAAATTTGATCTGTTAGGCAAAGCTATTCAATGTGATTTTGCAGAGTTAAAGACATGAAGTTATGTATTTATTGTTTTGATGGTATGGTAAAAGGGGAAAAGAAATCCAGGTATATTAAAGCTTAGGTTTTCAGGTGGGTAGACAACAATGGAGAGAGAACAGGAATTGGAATGGAGAGCAGCGCAGAGTATTGTGATAAGCGTTGACCTTGTTGCTGCAGCGAAAAGTCAGCTTGAATTTCTTGCAGCCGTTGATAAGAATCGTTGGCTCTATGAAGGCCCTGGTCTAGATAGGGCCATTTATAGGTAATAAACTGTTCACCAGGAATGGTTTATTGTATCTGTTCTTGTATTTTGGTTTCTTTGAATATCATTTAAGTGGTGCTTTTATGTCTATGGTATGAGAGTATTTATTCTATAGAATTATTGATAATTATCGTTTGTAAATACATCACTCTTCCTGCATAATGTTGTTGTTCTTTTCACATTTTAATTTGATACTGCTTCTTCTTTCTTCTTCTTAAAAAAAAATTGAAGATATCAATGCATTGCTTCACTTTGAAGAAGATGTAACATCAGTTGCACTTTTCTGTTATTTTGAATAAGCAAGTTGCCAACTCTAAGGTTGCCGTAGAAGTGGGAAGGAGCTTAATTTTGTGTTTACATGGATGTTGCTTATCAAATAAGACACATAAGTCAGGTTGATCATACATTGGATGGAACAGAGAGAAGAAAAAGTGTACGTTTTACATAGTGCTCTTTGATAATTAAAAACGCAATAACCCGCATGCCTTTATAAGGTATTTGGTAAGACAGCTGAATCGAATTGTATGGATAAACTTGGTATGCCTTTGTCATTTTCTTATTCTGTCTATTAACTGAAAGTGCTCCTAATCACTTTACAGGTACAATGCTTGTTGGCTTCCTTTGCTGGCAAAACATTCGGAATCCCCTTTCTTTGAAGGTCCATTAGTTGCTCCCCTTGATTGTGAATGGGTTTGGCATTGTCACAGGCTCAATCCGGTAGGTTCCTGTACTGTTTATTCTGAACATCAATTTCGTTGTTGTTTGTCCAATTTTAATAGTTGGAAAATCAATTGTGTACTCATCCTTTCAGGTTAGATACAAATCTGACTCTGAGAAATTCTATGGAAGAATACTTGACAATCATTGTGTTATTTCTTCTGTTGGAGGACTTCAAGACAAGGAAACTGAAGAAGTCTGGAAGAAATTGTACCCAGATGAGCCCTATGAAATGAGGGAGACCAAAATTCTTCAAGATAATATCTGTAGGAAAATAATAGGATCTGAAAAGTGCACTGATTATGATCTTGTCTCAGCTGTTAAAAGGCAAAGCCCATTCTTTTACCAGGTAACATATTTTCTCACCAAGTAAGATCAATTGCGTTCATTTTTATTAGCCATATGTTCAATTTTTATCTTCCTTCAAGCTCAACTTGCTTTAGCTCTGTTTCAACAGTACATTGTACCAGGATCACATACATATCATCAGTAGCTAAAATGTTGATTTAATGTACTACAGGTATCAAGACCCCATATGAAGAATCAGCGTTACCTTGAAGGAGCTGTAGCTAGGTACAGAGGATTTTTGCATCTAATAAAGAGAAATAAGGAGAGAGCTATAAAGAGCTTCTCTGTTCCAACTTATGACATTGACCTCATCTGGCACACTCACCAGTTGCATCCAGCTTCTTATTGCAAAGACCTTTTAGAAATCTTGGGGAAGGTTTTAGAACACGATGACACTGATTCAGACAGAAGCAAAGGGCAGAAGTTAGATGTCGGGTTTTCTGGTACCACCAAGCACTGGGAGGAGAGATACGGTTCAAGATATTGGAGAGCTGGAGCGATGTACAGGGGAAGTGCCCCTTCACCAGTTAGGACAACTCCTTACTCACCCATCACTGAGACCAACAAGGTGGCTGCTTTCAGTGGGAACCCGAACATAATGAATCTTCCCAATGTGGAGGCATTGGAGGTAATAATTGGACTTCCGATAGAAGCATTTAAATGTTTTCCTTCAAAATTTTTTTTCTGTGTGCACATTCATGTACATTTTTTCCCGTTTGTTGCTTTTATTGTTTTTGTTGTTACCATTATCGTCATTTATGTTTTTGTTACCATTATCATCATTTATGTTGCCTGTTGTTGTCAACTGAAGCATTTGATTGTTGATATATTCTGAGGGTGTATGGGATGGAGTTTTTTATTTTTTATTTTATTTATTTATTTATTATTATTATTTTTTTTTTTTTGGGTTTTGGTTTTATTTTGGAATAAGTTGCTTTTGTGAAATGAATTTATTAGTCCAAATGAATGGGTTATGCATGTCAAATTTACTGGAAATGTCTTACAAGCTAAATGCTATTGAGCCTTGAACAAGTATAATAATCCAAGAAAACTTTTCACTGTATCAGTTTGCAAAGGCAAACTGACATACTGACTCTTAGCTCACCTAAGCTTTCTTGGTTTTATTTTCTCTTCAAAGACGCATTTCTTGCACACAAGTCCTTGCGCATGTTGGGTTGAATTGGAGAAATCAATTGAGTTGGTTGTGAGGAAATTAATGTGCCAACTGATTAGTTGGATTTGCGACTTTGGGTTTTTGTTTTGCTTGTCATGCTGAGTCTAGGTTTTTCACCTATAGCTCAAATATGTTAATATTGTGGAGATGAGGCTGGCTCGGTTTACATTATTTCAAATATAGAAGAGTTTATATCTTCTTTCCTTGTAAATATTTGTAGTGAACTATGTTTTGCTCAATGAAGGAAATCGGAGAAGTCCCAATGCGATTCCTCCTTTTGGTCAATAATAAGCTTTCAGGAGTAGTTATGTTTGTAGTACTTCTCAGGTCATGCTGGAGTTCATGGGAGTGCAGAATCTGCCAGTTGAACACAGAGGAAATCTCTTTGTGTCCTTCAGTAAGACACAGCCTGATGCAATCTTCAATGCAAAGAGAAGCCTTACAATTTTGTCTGAATCTGGGGAGAAACAGGTGGCTTGTTTTCATTGTGAAGCAACGGGGAACCTGATCTTTGAGCTTATGTCCTACTCAAAATCCTGTTTACTGGGATCAAAGCCATCCAAAATAATGGGCTCAGCTTCGATATCTTTGAAAGATCTCCTATCACCAGACTGTAATCTTACAATGGAGAAATGGTTGGATTTGGTGCCAAGTTCAGACATCTCTGGTTCAAAGCCAATCCGTTTACGAGTTGCAATTTCAGTTACAGTACCAACCCCAGCACCATATGTATTGCAGATGATTCGCTCTCAGCCATGCTCGAAAAGTTCTTGCCTTTTTCCACTTCCAGCAAGAGTTCAATTCAGTAAGGGTTGGACATGTTTAATTGACGAGAGCGGAACTGAGATCATCAATCTACAGATTAGGTAATTAAACTTCATAATTGATTTTATCAAATGAATTATGATTCCTTCAAAGACGTCAATTTGTGAAAAGACTTACACATATTACACTGCTTTTTTTCCAAAAAGGGAAAACCATGACCAATTATATTTGCAATGTTTAGTAATATGGATATTAATGTTTTGAATGAAAGAGTGATTTTAGAATGACATTTTATATTTTGCAGCTCTAGGCTGGATCTTTTTCTAATTTATTGGTGTTGTTCACTTCAGTCTGAAGAATTAAAGAAAGAGTAATATTATTCCTCACTAATGGTAATGATCACCATCTTTAGGAGCGGTAATATAAGTCTGTTTAAATGGATTACATGTCCCTCGTCCCTACATTTCCTTTAACTTATATCATTTTAAGGGGGAGCATTATCAGTAATGATGAATAGCATTATTCTTAAAGAGAATCTTGTTTTCCTTCTATATATATCATTATGCGTAGATTTGGGTTCTGAAATGCATATATCGAGTTTATTCATGGAATAAGTGGGTATATCGGTTTGCATATATCCTGTTATTTGCACCATAGCATATGATTATTGCCGGATCAAGGAAAAGAAATGGATTTGATTGAGAGCATAAAACTAACTAGTGTGTTATACTTGTACAATCCTAAATACAATCTCCAATCTCCAATCTGTACATTTCCAGACTGAAAATGTAGTAATTCTTCCTTTATTTATATTGAAGATGTCATACTGTAGCGGCGTTTTGGTTTGAGGAATATTCTTCATTCGTTCATCTTGTTAAAACTTGGAAGTTTTAATCAGGAGTTAGGTTTTGTGACATTGCTGCAGAAAATCCAAGAATGCGAAGGGCAATAAAAAGATAATGAGTAAGGAGGTTCTTGTCATCGGGAAATCTGGTGAAACATGTACTCTTGCGGAGTTTGTGGATAATCAATGGTCGTTAAAAATTTCTCCTTGGTCACTTATGGTTCCAAATACAAACAATGACGATGGTCACCTCTTGGAGCTGACAGGTTCTCATACCGTAAGTGATTCAGACTAATGTTAATAGTGGAAATCTTGATCAAATTCTTTTATCAACAGCTATTTATTTCATATCTCATTATTCTTTTATTGTTAATAGCATGATATATTCCCAAAAGTCAACATATTTTCACCTCCTGAGCCAATTAGTTTTGTGACTTGACTAACTCATTAATCTAGAATAACATTTCAATTTGTTCTCATAATTGTCTTAAAGTTTTAAGTGATTAGTCTCCTCTTTCTGCATTTAGACAATTACAAATTTGTCGGTTTTGGTTTTTTGTGTGAACATTACTTCTGTATTTGTTTTTCTAATAGGTGAGACTTTTCCCTGGTGGAAGGCTGGATTATGAAACAAAGCACTGCAGGAAACATGAAAGTGAACGTGAACCTGAAAGCTACCTGATGACAGCTGTAGAATTCTCTGCAGAAGACCCCTATGGTAGGGCCGTGGCGTTAATTGACTTAAAATATGGCATTATCAAGGTAAATTTGTTTCTCAATCGACTTCTTCTAGTATCTATCTCAAGTTTTCTTTAGAATGCTTCTTCAATAAGTTGTTTGTGATTGGGATATTAGGTCAAAGAAGATTGGTTCCTTCTTCCTGGCTCTTTGCTTGCTTTTATACTTGGCAATATTTCCAAGAAGGCGGGGTACAATAGTTTAACGATAAATGCCAAAACTCCAAAGGAAGGAGGACTGAAAGAAGAAGTTGTTGGGTTGCTTCCAGAAGGCAACAAGTTAAACCTGACCTCTGGGGAAGAGGAAGAGTTAGAGGAAAAGGTTGCCATGGGTAACTCATTGACACCCACGAACGGTGAGAGTTTTCCTGAAGGATGTGGCAAGGGGTGTGGATATGCCATGACTGAGGCTTCTGGTGGATGTGGTACTAAATGCTTGACCGGAAACATGGCGAAGTGTGGAGGTTGTGGCGGATGCGGTGGATGTGGTGGAGGTGGGCGTGCAGACATGGCAAAGTGTGGCAGTTATGGCGGCTGTGGAGGGTGTGGTGGTTGTGGCGGTGGTTGTAACGATAAGTTAGCAAATACAAGTGGCACTGGAGAAGGCTGTGCTGGTGGACAGCCAAAGCAAGCTATTACCCAAGTAGATGAGATCCTAGTCGCATGATGTATCTGCGTGAATGCACTAAACAAGTTATCTGTATATCATAACTCGAAGCTCTTATACAGTCCAGTCCGGTGTCTCTTTCGTCCAACAATACAAGTATATCAAGTCCTGTTGTTCATATATGGTCGTCAAAGGTAAACTTAATTCATGATCTCTCATGCTGCATATTGAGTCCAAGCATTATGTATTTCCCTATGATAATCACTCCTGAACAATTACAACTATGTGTCCATTGTATCTCGTTTACGTGTAATGAAATAAACGTTTACCTTTATACTAGTTTGAAAGATGTCACCAGATGAGATCACATGTGCTTTACTTGTTCAATTGTCCATTTTAGAAGTTCAACACCTAGGCAACAGTGATCCTGCAATAAAGGCAGTAGAGGCAAAATACGAGATCAAGGTTCTTGAAGGATGTATATCCACGAATGCTTTGCCCCTAAACGATATTCAGATTGAAGTCATAAACTTATGGCAATCTACTGCTCTAAAGCAATTCTGCACAAGTGTTTTTTTTTTTTTTTTCCTTTTTTTTCCCTAATATGCGACAACGATATTATCTTCTAAGTCAGATGCACTCTAAAGGAAAAGACTTTGCTTCAATATTTAACGGCATCCTCAAGAAGGAAAAATATTGCAAAGTCTGACTTTCTGGACTAACAAAAGCAACCACTATTCATATTGCGAAACGCGGGGGGGGGGGGGGGG
>CAVNYN010281938.1:0-15121 GCA_963692815.1 Nyctanthes arbor-tristis
TATAGCCTTTCAAGGATAAGGAAAACACAGTTGACGATTTACACAAACACAGACGTGGTAAAGTGCGTAAAGAAAGAGTCAAAATAGAAAGCATTCACCCTATCTAATAGGGATTTATTCAGAGACTACACGTACTCCCAGCTACTCACAAAGTTTCTGAGACATGTAATTTTAAATTTTAATGGCTTAGTTGAATGAGAGAAATCTTATGAATTGTTTTAGTCAAGCAATGATAAAAACAAAGTTTGAACTGTATATTTTTTTTTCTTTGGAGGGAAATAAGTTTATTCAGTCATTGAATCAGAAAGAAGAACATCTGAAATGGACAATGGAGGAAAATATGACCATTCAACAACAAGAATGAAAGGATCTAGCGGCCTTAGTTAGAGTGTGTGCAACTTGATTTGCTGACCTTCTAACCCAATTGAAGGTGACACCCGTGTTCTCCATAGTTAGAAGTCGGCAGTATTCAATAATCATACCAAAGTACGAGTTATCTTCCACATTACGTTGTAGTGCGTTGGCACTATGAAATGTGAGATCGCCCATTCACTTCTCTAGTAGGTGTATGAACATCCCGCCACTGTTCCAACAATGACCTTGCAAGATTCATAACCTTCAACACTGTGAGTGACTTTGCTTGCCACGTAATTTCATTTCGATTTAGCCAACTAGACTAGCAAAGTGTTAGAAGTGTCATTTGGTTAGATATTTATGTGTTAAGGGTATTCTTGGTATTTTAGCTTATTAGGGTTATATATTAGGATTTGTCATGTTTTATTATAAATAGGCGTCTTTGTAATATGAAACCTTTTTAGTTTTAACATGGTATCAGAGCATTTGTTTCTGGTCTAGGTCTATTGTTGCTTCCGTTCTCCGGCGAGCGACATTGCGCCGCTCATCTGGCCAAAATCTTTTGTTTCGTTTATTTCTATTAGCGTCGTTGATTTATTTGTTTTACATTTGGATCCACGTGAAGAGTCTTTTCCCTGGTTTTTGCTCAACCTCCCATTCTTGACTTTGTGTAAAGACTTTGCTCTCGGAATGATTTTATTGGCTCCGATAAGAGTTGTGGCGTCTGCGAGTATATTAGTGATTTACTACATAATTTGTAGAATATGCACGGTGTTGAAGGTTCCCAATAGGGAGGATGAAGTCTGGGATCAATATTTTAGGATTATGCTCACATGGGCGGGTGAAGGAGGGCGGTGATTGTGCAGACTGGGAAGTTTGGGCAGGTTTTGCTAGTGGGTTTTGCTGGTTATTTTAGTAGTTTGTTGGGATCAATATTTTTGGCACTTCTTTTGAATTTGAATTGTTTATTAGGGTGGCTCGGTGGGCTACCTTTATTGAATTGGTTAGTTTGCTAGTTCTGCGGTTTTGTTGTTGGATTTTTTTTTTGTGGTTTATTTGAAGTGGATCCAAAATGAATTGGTGTCCATATATCTGGAATTGTATTTCTTCAACTTGGAGTCCAATGTATTTGGGATTGTCTTCCTTCTCATTTGGTCCAATTAAATCTAGAGTTGGCTTTGTTTCTCTCTCCTTTCTCTATTTGGTGTCCAGGGTACATGGAATTGGTTTCTGAAATTAGAATACTGTGTTTTGTTGGATTTGGGTTGTTGTTTCCACAAGAACGAAGACTGTGCATTCGGACTGAAGAATTGTCAAGTTGAGCTCATAAACTGCATGACTCGCCTCAACCCTGATTGAAGATGAAGTGTCAAAATGTTTTGTTTTGTTTCTTGGCAAACTCTTGATGATGACCATCATGAGCTTGACGGGGATGTTAGAAGTGTCATTTGGTTAGATATTTATGTGTTAAGGGTATTCTTGGTATTTTAGCTTATTAGGGTTACATATTAGGGTTTGTCCTGTTTTATTATAAATAGGCGTCTTTGTAATCATATTATTATCAATTGAATATAAAACATTTTTAGTTTTAACACAAAGCATGCCAATCAAATCCTTTTCATCTTCATTCAAAGTGAACACTTCATGCAACCATTATTTAAAATTAGCAATAGGGGTGATAGGGATTAGACTGTATTTAAATAATAAATCATAGACAAAAATCGAAAAAATAGAAAAACAGAAAATTGTAAATTTGAGGACCTAAACAACCCCAAATGGCCGAAAACTGATGGTCTCATGAACTTGAGATTGAGTTTTGATCGTCTTGTCGTTTCTCTTCCGATAAGTTATTATTATGAGCTTAATTCGGATCCTAAATGCCAAATTCCTAAATTTTGGCCCGATCCTCTTCATTCTAATTGGATTCTTTGAACCATTCTGTCATATGTTTTACATCAAAATCTATAAAATTGGGAAAGATGGAGTGGTTTTCGAGTATTTTCAATTCCAAGTGCATCTAAAATATTGTGGAAACACTTAAACAAATATCATAACATCGGTCTAGTTGAGTAGCCGAATCAGGCGATTGAGACTCTAATAAAAAATGTAATAGATATTTTTATCCAATATTCATCTTAATCTGTTTGAATTATTCGAACATGGAGAAAGTGGTAATATGAAGTTTAATATACATATATATATAGACACACATAATTATATATTGAAGAAGAGAAATTTATTCATTAATAATGTCAATATGAAATTTAATATCGAAAAATGAACTATTGAAAATGAAATTCTCCTATAGAAAAGAGAGAGAGAGAGAGAGAGAGTGAGAAGAGGAAATTATCATAATTTACAACAGACATATTCGACTGTGAGAAAATAGAAGCTAATGGTGTAATCTAATTATTCAGAATGTGGTGGTTTAAGTTGATGTGGTATTTAGTAGAGAAACGTAAAGGCATTGAATCTTAATTTTCAATAGGGCTAACGTCACATATCGTCCTCAATAGTTAGGTTTAGTGTCGACTGGGTCCATAACCTTTTTTTAACACGTTGAGTCCTCAAGTTTTTATTAATTCGCACATATGGTAATTTTTACAGTTTTCGTCAATTTTTCTGTTAACTCCTTCATCAAATTACCATTATGTCCCTAATCTTTTTTAAATTAAAAGATAAAAATTTTAAAATATAAAAAATAATATAAAAACTTAAAAAAAAGAAAAAGAAAAAAAGGGCGGTAGCAACCCAGCAAAAATTGCTGCCAGAAATGACAGTAGAGTTTGCTGTCATTTCCGGCTACAGTTGTCTGGCATTGTCTGTGCTGCCAGAGGCAGCAAATTTTCTGGTAGCAAACTGCTACCGCCATTTTCGGCAGTAGTTTCCTGGCAGCAACCCAACAAAAATTGGCACCAACCCCACACAGTGGCTGCTGGAAATGGCAGCAAACTGCTGCCATTTCCAGCTACAGTTTTGCTACCTCTGATAGCCACTGTGCTGCCAGAGGCAGCAAATTTTCTGGGGCAGAACTTGTTGCTAGAAATGACAGTGAACTTGCTGCCAGTTTTGGCAACCAAAAAAGAAAAAAAGGTGGGGTGAATCCCACCCTGTTGCTGCCCGAAAGTGGCCATTTCTGTGCAGCAGCAGGGTGGGATTCACCCCTTTTTTTTTCTTTTGTTTTTGCTTTTTTTTTTTTTAAAATTATATTATATTTTCATATTTTAAAAATTCTTGTTTTTTAATTTTCTTTAAAAAAGATATGGGACGTAACGGTAATTTGAAGTAGAAGTTAATGAAAAAATTGACGGAAATCGTAAAAAATGACCATATGTTCCAATTAATGAAAGGATCGGGACCCATTGGGTTGGAAAAAAAAGTTAAGGAACCAGCCGATACTAACCCCAAAGGTTGGGTTGATATGTGAAATTAACCGCTTTTAATAATTCGATCACTAGATTTATAGTTTACTTGAAAGGAGACCACTAAACTTTAATTCACGGATAGTTATATCACTCAACTTTAATTATCGTCAATTTAAGCAATAAACTTTGATTTTAGTTACAACTATGTCATAGTAGGGCATTAGATTGTTTAACAAAAATTAATGGCATATAATAAAGGTTGATGGCATGTTATTTTACGTTAAGATGTTGATATGATAATCCGCTGAAGATTTAAAAAAATCATTCTGATGATGATTATTTAAAATTATTATATCAAGATAAGTATTGAATGTTAAGAATTTTCTTTGAACTATTAAATTACTCTTTCATTTTTCCTTTCCAACGAGATTGTCATTTGTGGGTATTAAGTTTCTATTTTGGACATTAATTCGATGGTGAAGTAACAATTTTGAATTAATAGGGTGACTTTTTTGTAACTAAATGAAAGTTCAATGGTTTAGTTGTTGGTAACTAAAGTTGAGTGACCTAGTTGCCACTAAATTTAAGTTTAGTGATCTAATTGCAAGCAATAAAGTGTAATAATTTGTTTGCAAGTTGAGTGAAAGTTCGATGACCTTTGATTCAATTAATCCTAGATTGGAAAGTAAAGTGTTATATAATACTCTTTCTGTTTTAAAAAGATAATCCACTATTCTATTTTTATCCGTCTCAAAAATATAATCCACTTACTATGTTGAACATGTATTTCAAACAATTAGTGAAACATAAGGGTATGTGAGGAAAAATAAGATAAAATTTAGTGTTTTAACTATTGTAGTTATCGTTTCTTAATCTATGTAAAAATAACTATTGAACTATCTTTGTGGGACGGAGAGAATAGTAATATTTGGGGATTTCATAGGCAAAAAGTTTAATAGTGTGTGTGTATATACATAATCTAAGGAATGATATGTTAACTTCAAGGACAAACAATGAATTCCTCTCTACCGTTCGAAGGGAAGACAGTCGAATGGGGCTTGCTGGTGTAATAAGAGATGCCGAGGGAGTTGTCCAAGCGGCCTTTTGGATCAGTGTTCAAGGGAGTTGGGAGATTGAGGTCGCAGAAGCTATGGCAGTTTGAGAGGGTCTAACCTTTGCAATGAATAATTGTTTATCGATTGCCAAAGTGGAAACAGATGCAGTACGAGTGGTTCAGAGCCTCCTTGCACGCAAGCCTTGTGCGCTGGGGGGATCATCACTAAAGAGGTTTATAATCTTCTTTTGGATAGTAATTGTGGATCCTGTTATTATATTCCTAGAGATAGGAATACAATAGCCCACAATCTTAAAATATATAAAAAAAATTTGAATTAATCTTAAAATTTGAAAGATTGGAGACTCAGCGGGTTTAAAAAAAAAAGGTTAGAGACCTAGTTGATATTAACCCCAAAGGTTATGGACGATATGTGAAATTATTATGAGATCGGAAGAGCGTGAAATTAACCTTTAGTAAAATAATGTAAATTATATTTTTGGATATGGAAAATTGATTATTTATTTTTGGAAAACCCAACAAAGTAAGGTGGACCCTTTATTGAGAAACCACTAGAGATTTCTGGTATTTTATAATTGCGCTGGTTCAACTTTGATTTGTAGAACAACTCATCAATATATCCTTTTGCTTGAACTTGACAGGTACCATATGTATAGTGATTAATAGTTGCCCTTGCCCATGATATGAATAGGATTGGGAGTTTTGGGTCTTTATTATGTAACAAATTGTATTTGGATTGATGAGACGACATTGTGGTTCAAGTGTCATTAAGAACAGCAAAAAAATGGGCAATTCGTCATAAATAATTGCTTTCAAAGTTCAAACTTGACCCCCACACACACACACACACACACACATATATATAGACAATGTACTAGAGTTTTTTATTCTTTGAAAGAGTTTACCAGTACTTTATGCGTGAGAGATTTTAGCCTTTGTTATGTGACAAATATATTTAAATGGAAAAGTCTATTTGTAATTAAAGTAATATGATATGTTAGATAATAAGATACGGGCAAGTGTATTGTACAACTGCTTCAACCATCATTAATTAGTTTTCTTTTGAGGTCTGAACTTGATTTTAAAAAAGACGGAAAGATGGGCGGCCTGTGGAAAAGAAGGACCACCTTTGAAGATTTTGTTCTATATGCATGCCATCTGCATGTGGCTGAGCTTGTACCTTCTTTAGTTCTTTAATTTTTGTTTTCCTATTCTTTTTCTTTCTTTAACTTTATGGTTGGTGATTCTCGAGAAAATATCTGGTACTTAATAGTACCCTATTAAGATACTCTAGACTAACCAACAACCCACACATAGGTTTAAAGGTCTCAGAAATTGGTCTAAAAATCCACATGTGAGTTCCTCATTATCCTAGAGTATCATAATAATTTTTTCCGTGTTTCTCATAGCATATTTATTTCAATTTTTGTTCAATGAGATGAGATGAAAGGAATGTGTTTTTACAATTTTATCTTATTTCCAAAAATAATTTTTTTTTGAAAGTATTCAAAAATGTATATTTGAAAACATAAAAAAAAAAACAAATTTTATCATTATTATTTTTTTAAAAAATTGAAAAATAAAATAGGTCATAAATAAAATAATAAAAAATGTTAATAGTTGATTTTTATATCTGGAGTCGTCCTCAAAAGACATTCGATTGGAAAAGATATGTCATTTCGCCACCAACATCAAAGTCAATCGTGTACCCAAAAGCTTAGAACAAGCCAAACCAGCAAAGCAAATTATATTTTAAACGGGGTCCAAACGTTTATCAATTCATCACTATCAACATGTTAAATAAGTATATTCTATAGTGTCTATTGGACACTATTTTATAGCGTATTTTATAGTGTCCAATGGATGTAGTGACAAACCCTTATTGGACACATTGAGGGCCCATTCCCCAACGTGTCTAATAGAGAATTGCCACATAATCTTTATGGTATCCAATAGATTCTATAGAAGTACTATGTTAAATCTATCTCAAAAACTCTGGTGCTCCATATTCGACACTTCTAGGGATTCAAATTAAATAACAAGTTGAGACTTCTAGATCCATATATAAATTTTTGATTGATCAGGAATATCGAGCAAGAGTTTTTTTTTTCCCCAAAATCTATCTAGATACAAAAGCCATAAATTGAATTTTAAGTGATGTTGATTTACATGTCAAAACATATTCATACATTAGGTAAATTGTAAATGAAAACTTAACAATTAGTCAATTACAATTAATTTGGTAGAAGGGTAAAACTCGATATACCTTACAATAATCCCATAGATAAGAGGAATTCAACGATGCATGGACAATATCTTGCCGCGAACCCTTTGGGATAACAGGTAGTATTTGTCTAAAATCTCCACCAAACACAATAGTTTTACCTCCAAATGGCTGACTCATACTCGATGGATTATCCACACGTAGAATGTCACGCATGGTTTTGTCCAATGCTTCAAAACAAAACTTATTCATCATAGGAGCCTCATCCCATATAATAAGTTTTGTAATCTTTATTAAGTCAGCTAACGGACTTCCCTGTCTGATATTGTAGATTGAATCTTCAAATGCATTTAATGGAATAGCAAATCTCAAATGAGCAGTTCGACCCCCTGAGAGGAGAAGAGATGCAATTCCACTTGGTGCTACATTGAGAACTATTTCTCCTCTTGATCTTATAGTTGCTGATAACGTCCTCCAAACAAATGTTTTCCCTGTACCTCCATAACCATATAAAAGAACATTCCCCCTTTGTCAAAATCAACTGCATGCATAATGGTTTCATATACAGATTTCTGCTCATCGCTTAAGTCAGCCACTAAGTTAGAGTGTTCTTCAGCCATTGCTATCCTATCATAACGCAATTCATCATTGATTAGCGTATTATCTGTGTTTAAAAAAGAAACATCTTCAGGATATGGCATTGAAGGAAAATCCCATAGACTCTTTTGTCTACTGCGTAGCAACTTTTCAACCTCAACTAAAGCATAATTCCTGATTTCATCAGCACTCAACTGGATATCTAAAAAGTAAAGAAAAGCAAAGATAAAATAAAATATGCAAAGAAACATCATAAAGAGCACAAGGTTGATAGACAAAACTATAGGAAAAGCAAAACAAAATTTATTACCTTGTTGATTAAGATTTCTTCACCTATTGTATAATATATCATCTGAAAGATATTCCCAACATCTTTCCAATACACTTTCTAGCCTACGCAATGAATCTGACAGCAAAAGTGTTACAAATAATGTATGCAATGAATGTGCAGAACCCCAGTGGCTGGCTTCATTGATTGCATCTATATACTCCCTTTCATCATCAAGTAAACCCGGTGCATAACATGCATCACGGAATGTCTCATATTGAGTGCCATTTACATTCATTAGATCATCATAACTCGTGGGACCACGAACAATGCTTAGAAGTGTTCTCAAGTAATATCGTTTCCCTGATCCAGGCCTTACAAAATAAAGTCTTCCAATAGAAATTCCGCGTTGTCTTGGCTCCCATTCCCTATCTTTTGCCTTCCACACAAACTTGGTAGGAAACTCAGCATAAGTTAATAGTCTTGCTTCAGGATATTTTTGATTTGCTTCCATCTATTTTGTGAATTTACTCTCTTTTATTGTAGATCGATGAATCGCCGCATTGGCAGAATCAGTACCAGAATAATAGACATTGTGCTCACCATGTAAATGGAAGCTAAGTCTCTCAACAGGAATATCTCTATAATGAATGCTATAACCAAATATTCTCCAAGCAGCCTCACATGCTGAAACATCTCGACAATCATAATAGATATTTATTTCATCAATATCCTTTTTCTTAGGATTATCTGCAATGCTTGAGAAGCCAACAGTAATCCGATCATGACCCTTGTTGATATACTTAAATAAGTATTTAATTGACCTAGCCTGATTGCACCATTCAACATTTATATGGGCTCTACATTTCATTGAAAGATATTTGTTATGAGGTATGACATATCTATTATCAACCTTAACTCCATTATTTTTTACTGACCTTCCATTATCTGGGCGCCTGTAGACTGCATAACCATTATCATCAATTGTAGTAGTTTCTGCAAATTTTTTTTGGGAAATGCTTTGTACAGTGACCATTGGACATGCAGGGAGACTTAGAATTTAAATGGCCACAAGGTCCATGAATCATTAAACCCTTGACTGCTTCATAATAAAATGGTTCAACATTTTCATCTGGGATCTCTGCTGATATATACTCATCAATCTGTTCTGGGGTTGGATTCCTGTCTTTCTGAGTTTTCCAAAGTAATATATGAGCATATGGTAATCCACACTTTTGAAACTCCACTGTATATATTACTGGAATTAAAAAAATATAGAAATATTAAATAATACCCATTTAAAAAACATAATACAGAAATATAGAGTCTAATTAAATTTAATACCTGCTTTAACTTCACCAAAAACTTTGTTCTGTTTTAAATCTTTAATAAGCTGATCAAGTTTAATCTTGAAAACTCTACAAAGAATATCAGGACGGTCTTCGGGTCTTAATCCCCTGTCTTGAACAAAACGAACAATTTCTGGCCATTTCGGGTTGCAGGTGATTGTAATAAACAAATTAGGATACCCAGCCCATTTGCTGATGGCCATAGCATCTTGATAGTTTTGCATAGTGTTACGGGCACCTCCAGTGAAAGACTCAGGAAGAACTACACGTTTACCCAGTTTTGAGAGGTCTGTTTCACCACGAGTTACTGCATCAGCAAATCCATTGTATAATTCACACCTCAATTCCTTCTGATGAGTTCGAATATATGCTAAACGTGAAGATTCAATCATCGTGTAACCATCCACCAAAAATTGCTTTAATAACCGATGTGATGACAATGAGTAAGGGGATTCACCGACTCTCTCTTGCAATCTGAAGTAAAAAAACTCTTTTTGTGTAACTGTTCTCCTTCCTTTAGATGTAGAAGGGGCTACACGTGTCAACTGCACATCCTCTCTAAACCCGTCTTGACCATAAGGAAATAATAATGGATATTGAAGACCTAGATATGACAGGTTCAATTCGTTTATCCCCTGCAAATCACCAAACCTCTTCTCCAAGATTATTTCTCTTATAACTCGAGATTCATCAATATCACCTTTAATTTTTATAGCAACCTCATCAGCCTCAGGTTCATTGTACATCCTTCCATTTTTATCCCTTGTCCCAATTAGTTTTAGCCTAATATCAATAGCATTAGAATTGTTGAATCTATCCCTTGCCATTCTAAATGATTTTGCATGAGCATTATGATGATCAAGCAAATTCTTCAATTCATCAACAGTTTCAGGATTTAATCTATTGGCCCCAGATGATTTCCTACATAGTTTAAACAAAAGGTATTCAATTGTTGTATACCTAGAATGTTTAAATAAAAAAAAAAGATAAAGAAGCATAATGTAGTAATTATTTCAAACGCTTACCTAATAGATTGAATTCTATTGACTGTCTCGTTCTCTGTATCTACAATATATATCTGAGCAAATTTTGGTTGCTTTCCTTCTAACGGTAGTAAACTACCAATTTGATGATGATTCTGACCATTCAACCTAAATATAGGTGGTGCTCTACCTGTATTGATGTCCTTATCAATCTTTCCGCCCATCGATGTAAAAGAAGACATGCTATTATAGGAACGAATGTTCTCCACAAAATTTTTACTTCTATTATTAGCTCCAAACAGTAGATCAGAAAGTTCTTTTGGAGGAGCCTTCATTAATGGAAGAACTACATTGCCTTGATTACAACAGAGTGAGAATTTAGGAGCTATAGGACGGTAGTGCTTTTCGACCTGCTCAGCGTACCAAAATTTTGCTCCACAACATTGACAAACATATTTAGGATCACCAATATCATCATATTCTATAATACAAATTTCAAATGTCAAGATTCGTAACTGAAACTGCAAGTCAAACTAAAAATCCACAAATAAAGTCAAACTAAAAATCCACAAATAAAGTATGACCGCCTTTTACTAATACGTAGGTAATATTGTAAAAAAATAACCAAGCACGTTCAAGAATATAACACGGCAAGAATTCAGCATGACAAACTTAAAAAAAAAAAAAAAAACCAACAACAATACAACCACCATGCAAAAGACATTCAAAATAATAACATAATAATTATATAAAAGAGAAAAAGAATATGATGCACCAAATTATACGAAAAGCGCAAAATGGTTGTATGAATAAAAAGAAGAATCATGAAGAAACGATAAACTCATACCTGGAGATGATAAATCGGCGCATTCACCATTATTATCTGACAACATAGATTTTTTCATATCACATATCTCAATGTATGAAACAAAATAAAAACAAAAAAGGTAATAGAAAAATGCATACCGTCAACGTCATCATCATCATTCACGTCATCCATTATATCGGCAATAAAATCATGAATTGTACCTTCTATGATAGAGTAAGTAATGTTATACTATTAGTTAGTTAGAGCATCATATGCGAAACAATATAAAAAATCCAAAAAGAGGCATACCGTTCAATGTGTTTGACTCTTGAATTATATTAATTGCTGCAAAAAATGGGAAAAAAATGGATATATCATAACATGCGTTAAATACAATATCTAATTCTGAACTATAAATAATTTGAAAAATCATACATACCGAAATGAGCAATATCAGTCGTCCCAACTAGGTTTGAGAAAATCGATATCTTCATTCATAGAAGAAACATCATTCAAGATATTATTACAACCAATTCGTCTAGATAACACAAATGAAGCTGAGCGGCCCGTAGTAATAACTATTTCAATAAGTATATCATAATTTCAATAATAGCATTAGACAAATATTTGTTTAAGATAAACTCAAATTATACTTCGATGGGGAAAAAAATCAAATTATACCGTTGGTGACGTCAGACAGAGGTACCCTCGATGATGAACTTGGTGAATCATTAAATAAAGAGTGTTGTGACACATTGGAATAAATGTTTCCAGCACTAACTACTCTTGGTCTCTTTGGGTCTAGATCAAAAGACACTAAAAAAATGCACCAATATTGACAAAAATAATTATACAAAGTAATAGATCAAGATAAACAAATATAAACCAAAGAAAAAAAACTGTGGTACTAAATTATGGAACTAAATGACATTAATAAAACAATTAAAGTACCATTCTCATCACATGGTCTCCCTCTTCCACGAGAAATAATTGTCGATTTTGTAAGTTTTCTCATTAGTAAAAAATAGCACGATACTCTGGCAGAATAAAATAAAAATGTCATGTCAATATCATTTGTTGACCTTTATGAGCTAAGTAATAATCATGTCTGCTTAATAATAATAAGAATTAGAATGACATGTTATTTATCATGATCAAGTTGCTTTGCAGATTAAAGGATTCAAGATGAAATTCAAATATAATGAAGTAATTATGATGATAAAGAAGTGATGCAGCTTTTAGTCCGTTCATTCTTTTCGTTATGTTTTTATTAGTATATTTCAATATACTAATAAAAGAACACGCAATCAACATACCTTTTTAATAGGAGTCATAGAAATCAACCATAGAAATATAGGAATTATCAAAATATATAATTTACCATGTGCAGTTCAATATAGGATATAACTTATGATGACATGTTAGGGCTAAGAACGTCAATAGTAAAACCAAATTTAAGAAAACGTATGTCCCAAAAGAATTATACCTCCCAAAAGATCATTTTTTTGTGGGAATTTTATGAAGTATATGTTATCAAAAACCATAATTGTATTTTCATTCAATGTCATTTGCAAGTTGACCATATTGTGTATATTGCTTTGGATATCGTGACAGAGATTTCTTGGTTCTAGAAATTGAAGAGCTTGATTCCAACATTTATAAACCAAATATTATTAAGATGTATAAAAAGAGATATGTCGTGGCGTTGATAAGCATTAAAATCACAGGAGTATTAATAGGCAACATCATAAACTAATAGAATTGGAGTGTTAACAAGCAAACATTCTATCCTAATAATGGGATACTAATAACGGGATACACATAATCCAACAGTTTAAGACGTATATACAGATTAAAAAGTTGATCTTTCACGTCATGCGTATAAAGATATTGTTAACGCTAATCACCTCAACCAATGTTACACCTAAACAAAAATATAGATACCTATTAATACAGTAGAATAAGGATAATTTAACTGATTAACGTAGGAAAGCAAAAGAAAAGTATTTAAAAAACTTACGTGAATAACAAATTGTCGAACGGATCTAAAAAAGCATAGAATAGCAATCGCAAGACAACTGTTCAAAGCCCAAATATCATCAATGGCTATAGCAATTAATCTTGGAATTTGGAATAAGATAGAAAATGTCAAACGTAATGCCAATCCGAAAAATAGAAAACCAGTCAGTGGAAAAAATTTGGTCCGTGAAAATTAAACCAATCGTGATTTTCAACAATAGAAATGCATGGCCTGATGCATTACTTTAGGTACCATAATTTTGTCCGACTTAATAATTAAGAAATTATTAAATTTATGTACACAATAAACCAATTGTACAGCAATTTTTTTTTACGGGCAATCATACAGTAATTGATTATACTATTACTCAAAAAAAAGGGGGAATTGATTAAACTAAACCTTTATTTATTTGTTTTCACCATTTGAGCATGTGGTGATAATGATACCATAAAGAGACATTGAAAACAAAGCAACAGTGGCGAGCCATGATAAAGCATCCTCGAAAGCCGAATTCCATTGAACAGGATAACAAAGCACAATTTATAAGGCCAAGCACGTTTCTTATATAACAATTTTCATAACCAATTTGCACATAAAACTAAAGAGAGAAAAGCATATTTTCGTTGCTTCCCAGACTTTAAACACCACCTACGACAGCACTTCTCACATTATAAACCCCACCGAAGAATCAGGAAACCTAATCTGTAATCCCAAACTACGTTCTTGCTTGAAGTATAGGGAATAAGACCATAATTTAATATTATCTCGAACGACTAAAATACTTTCACGATTAATACCGGCGTTCACTAACCTGATCTTGTTCGTTGTTGAGAAGAAACTTAATTGAGTTGTAGAAAAGCACGGGTAATTTTCTTGAGAACAGTCGTTCACCGAGATTCAACGATTCTGTAGATGGAAAATAGGGTTTGGCTTGTTAGGTAAAGATATCACTAAACATTGATTATTTAATTACTAAGTCCATTAATTTTAAGACAACTTTGAAATACGATCGACAATTTTTAATATATCATATATATGCTAACATTTTCTATGATATTATTATTATTCGTCTCTTAAAATTTATAATTTACAATAACAACGAAACATCTCATACATATGAAAAAATTAATTAAACCGTAACGCTCCTAAGTGAACAATTTTGAGAGCAATAAATATTAAGGTGATATATAAATACATACCACATTTATTTAAGACGACTGATTATATTATTATCATTTCCTCGATTCAGCAAATGGGCATAAGCATACTTCTTCTACCTGTTCTCCACTTTGTTCACAGAAGATGAGGCTCAGGGGCACCTCATTAACAGTAGATCGGAAGAGCAAGAAAAGAAGGAAGAAAAGAGAGGATAATCATAGCTTTGTGGGCAAACCTGATGAAGTAACTGGGCTTTTCCCGTAAGCTGTGCTCCTTAAAAAAGTACTATTTTCTATGCTGAGCTTCAAGTTCTCTTTTGTTTTTTTTTTTTTTTTCGGTACTTTTTGTTCTTATTATTTTTTTCAGGAGCTACTTTTAGATAAGATTTTATTTTGAAAATTGCTCCAGTAGAAATTCCTACCAGTCAAGGTTAGAACTTAATCATGACTAAAATTTCCTATGGAACTTCTTAAAATTTGGAGACATGCTCAAGATGATTGGTAAAAGCCAGAGTGAAAGCGTGACCACTTATTGATAAGCATGGCCATTTGCTGCCACTGTTTTTTTTGAAAAAGGGGGCTTAATTCTCATTATGCAAAGAGTCATTGAGTACATCATTTAATAACAAAGGATGCAACCAAGCTACTGGAATATCAAAAATACATGGACTATTATAAGCTCTAGCTCGGCGCGCCAACTCATGTGCAACTGTGTTGGCTTCCCGTCTCGTGTGCTCCACCTCAAAATCATTGCCCATGTGCAACCCAAGTCTACAGTCCTTCACCAGCAGCCCATACTCGGTAAGGTCTTCCTCTTCTCCTTTTAAAGCATCGACAATTGCCTTGGCGTCCACCAGGGGCAGATCCAGGATTTGAAGTCAGTGTGGTCCAAAATTTTGAAATAAAGAAGCTATAAAACAG
>CAVNYN010281941.1:0-28411 GCA_963692815.1 Nyctanthes arbor-tristis
GGAGACGTGGGGTGGGGTGGGTTTTTTTAGTTTTTTATTATTTTTAAACATTTTTTTAAAAAGTTTAAAATATTTATGGGGGGTATAATCGTCTTTTTTATAAAAAATTGGCTGAATAGTAGCAATATGGACGATTTGTGTGCATTTTTGAAAGGTTGATGGCTGTGGTGTGTCTTAAAAAAGGTTGGAGACGAAACAGATCTTAACCTTAAGGTTGGGGACAATTTGCGAAATTAACCCGCCAAAAAACTGGTGGTAGGAACTAAATGACGGAATTACCCTTCTTACTCTCTTTCGGGCCTTTTTGTTAGGAGGGGAAAAAGGGGATTAAATTTACCCGTGGGAATGAATGTTCACTTAAAAAATATAAAAAGTCAAGATTTTTCGTTGTTGGATTTTTTGGGGTAATTGGCGTAAAAAGACCCTAACGTTTGATGTTATTGTGTAAAAGGACCCTATCGTTTTCACTTTGACAAATTATACCTCAACCTATCACTATTCATGCAGAAAATGACCTCCCGCATGAATAGTGATAGGTTGAGGTCTAATTTGCCAAAGTGAAAACGATAAGGTTCTTTTACACAATAACTTCAAACGTTAAGACTCTTTTGCGCTAATTACCCGATGTTTTGGTAAAGAACAATACACACCAGCATGCCATGGGTGAGATATATATGGTCCTATAGATGGATCTGCTTATTTTGGTGTAGCATGAAAATAACCCATTATTTTGTACTTTTTTGATTCGTATCACAGATCACATTCGTACGGAAATGAGAATTTACTCAAACATGAAATTATTGTTGTACATGTGCATAATTAAAGAATACTGTTAATTTTTCTATTGCGACCAAAGAAATGCCATTTGAATATATTGTACTAGTCGGTATCTGTCACGCTAAAATGTGCGTTGGATTAGCCAATAGAGTAATTGCAATTAATATCATGGTGGGAATCAATTGACGAAAGAGACCTTGCGAGTCCATTCCAGGATGGTACGACTCCCATGTGTGCGATCCTCACACCAACTCCATGATAGCCATCATGTAGGGTCCACCATTTTCACGAAAAGGGCAGTTTGGGAAATCGAAGTTATGCCCCACTTGCGGCTTTGGCGATTAAAAAAGGACTGAAAAAAGTCGGGTATCGTTTTATAAAATACTCAAATTGTGAGGGTCATACTTATCAGTTGAATTTTAATGTCATAAAAGTATTTATTATGCGCTAAGCAAGTTTATTAGTAATCCAATTAAGATTAGTGTTATGTGATTACTATTGATGACCATCACATATTTATTTATGTGACACTAAATGAGTTGCGTTAATTGATCTTGTCTTATATGTTTCATCACATATAAATTTCATTAAATTTTCTATAGAAATAGATCAGACTCCAAGTTTAGAGCCCGACTATCAATTATAGGGGGCCATGTGTATTTTAAAATACACATGGCCCTCCGTATTGGTGGTCGGACTCCAAACTCAGAGTCCGATCTATTTCTATAGCCAGACTGCAAATTTTATTGCTTCGTGCCTATTGAGTGGTGTATTCACGTTTAGTTAAAAGTAGTTATTTACGCTAAGAATTCCAACTAACTAGGCCTCTTAAGCACAAATTATAGTTCCTTATTAGTTTGAGAGAATAAAATTTGGTACATTGAGAGTACTAAAACTATTCTCGTGTTGCGCGATATAATTGTGTGATGTTTATGATTAAAAAAAATTCATTGCTAATAATATTTACAACTATCAATAATGTCTTAATATGTTGGAAATATTAAAGTCAGTACACTTAGAGAATCAAATAATTGAAAGTATTTAGGTGTAGTTACCATAAACCGCTGGGTGATGATCATTACCCGATGGTAAATAGTAATATTATATTGTTTTACTAGTGATGATAAATAGTAATGTTTGACTATAGAGTAGTGGGGGCAAGGCTGGATAGTTGTAAAAGTTTGGGGGGTTAAGAAAGAAAGAGGAAAAGAGGAAGGGTTGACCGGTGAAAATCACGCAAAGGGCGTTTAAAAGAAGAAGAGGAGAAGCGGAAAGGGACAGAGGAAAAGAGGGGAAATAGTGATGTGGGGGGAGGGGACAAGAAAGCGGCAAGTGAACTTGATTTGCCGGGTCCTGTGTACGACAATACCTCTTTTCTCTCTCCTCTTCCTCCTCTCTAATCAATGCCCTTCTTTTAATTAATTAATTAATTAATTAATTAATCAATCCTTTTCTTTAATTAATCTTTTTCTACGAAATAATTATTATTTTTCAGAAGAAAAAGAAAAGAAATTGCAAAATCCATTTGGTTAGGTTAAAGAAATGTACGGGCTTGGTCGCTCAAGAATCATTAGCTTCCACTCACATTTGCACGCTTCCCCACTCCAATAGTCATCATCTCTACAATCTCCCTGTTTTTATATGCGCCCTCCCACCGCTACATTAACTATTCATTATTTTACTCACTTTCTTGTCTACCTCATTAAAAATTTAATGTTTAAACCATAGTGTAATACTATTCATAAAAAATAAAATCAAAATAACTGAAAATAGAATGTAAAAAGTGTGTTTGAACGTTCCCTTTATTCTTTTTATTCATTCTTTTATTTTTCCCTTTTAATTTTTCATTTTCTACTCACAATATCCTTGGTCATGTCTAGAACAATAGTACAAGACATTACATGTGATATAAATGAAAATAGAATTAAACGTTTGTGTACATGACGTGTTATATAGACTTATGTTGTTAAGTATTAGTTGAACATTGTGTTCGAGTGAAACAATTCTATGTCAAGTAGCATTATTCTTGTTTAAGTTTATATATGAATAAAATTTCTCAAAATTAAGTGCGACTTTGAAAGTTGAGTTGACTTTACCAGAAATCAACTGCAAGAATCAAAATGAAGAATGTATAACATTATATGGTAACTAACTTTTAATATATATGTAAACTACGCCAAGATTTAATTAAGATTCTTACAAAAAAGGTGGATTCTAGGTAGGATGTTATCAAATAGTGACGGTTTCACGAAATGTGCAAATATAAATAATAATGTTACTTAATCAATCTAAATTACAAGTTAGTTAAATAGTGTTTTGGTACTTTAAAAAAAAAAAAAACAGTGTTATGAAAATTTAGGTAAATCGGTTTATCCATAAGCTCAAAATCTATTTTAATCTGACACGGGTTATAAGCAACATCCTCAATCGAGAAATGAATTGTACAAAGAATTAAATTATAAAAATATAAATAATTGTTTTG
Source organism: Nyctanthes arbor-tristis (assembly GCA_963692815.1). NCBI lineage: Eukaryota > Viridiplantae > Streptophyta > Magnoliopsida > Lamiales > Oleaceae > Nyctanthes > Nyctanthes arbor-tristis. The sequence continues at coordinate 3,260 of CAVNYN010281941.1, forward strand.
ACATAAAGTTGCAAGAGAATAAATCAAATCCAGCAATATGATTAGCAGGTGAATTAAAATGTCTAAAACAATCTAATATCACATACTAACATGTTTTCAAGAGATATAATCATTAAATCCATTGAATTGAATATAAATCAACCTGATTGTTAATGATAATGATTGATCCATTTGTGGGTTTTTTGTGTTCTTAATTACAGTTGTTTTAGAATGAATTCAAATATATTAAAAAACTGCTAATCTAAGTACACGTAATTATACAATAATTGCATTCGTGACTTAATACGTAGTAAGCAAAATAATTTTTTTTCATTTTTCTTCTTCTTCTGTTTTTTTTTTTTTTTTGGTAGCTAACAACAAAAATAAATGAGCATGTAGGTATGCACAATAATACAACGGCCAAATACTCTGTCCGTCTCAAAAAGATATTCCTCCTTTCCTTTTTTATCTGTGTCAAATTATATTCTCATTTCCTAAGTTCAGTTTTTAGTTTTCTAATATACTCTCATTTATAGTGAATAGTAATCAATAACAAAAAACAATTAAAGTGAAATATTAAATAAATAAAAAGGATATATTAGGAGAAATATATTTTTAAATTGTAAATTTTTAATAACATTAAATGATGTTTTCTTAATCTATGTGAGGGTAATTGATATTGATATGCAGTAATAAGAAAGTTTTGTTTTGCCTATAACTGAGTGCATATGTGACATCATCCAGGTTACGTTCACCCCAACCTCCTCTTTAAAACCCAACCTAAATTAGTGTCACATATGCACACAAAACCTGCGTGCAGAAAAATGAAATTTTTGGACAGGTAATAATAAACATAAATTAATAACTGTAGAAATATGGTTGCACATTGTTGAAACTTTAATGGAAAAATGAAAAGTTAGTTGCGTGCATATTTCATTGTCTAATAGTAAATATTGTGACAACATCATAATAAAGAATTTGTAAAATCAAACAGTATAATAATACAGAAAAATAGACTCATTATTATGTAGTTATCCAAAGCCTTGCACTGGACTAAAGAGTCTCAGTTACTAATCGGAAGAAAATAAGAAAATGAGGGGTGTGTGTGTGCATAAAATGATGGTTAAATGAAGGAAGGAAGCTGTATTGGAGCTGAAAGTGATGTTGGGAAGAATTAATTAGAAAAGAATAATTGTGAGTGGAAAATGGTGGGTTTAGGGCCATCGATTATGCAGGGCTGTGCCACGACAAAGGGGACCCAAATACCACTTTTGCCGCTCCATTCCTTTAATCACTCACTCTACAATAACCCAAACTACAATTAGCTTCATTAATTAACCACGGTCCGTATTTAATACCTTGTTCGCCCAGCCACCACAGAAAAAAAAAAAAAAACTTCGGTATATGATAAAATGAAGAATAAATATTGTCTAGCTAGATATTCACTGTGGAGTTGATTATGCGAAAAAATAGATAAATATAATCTAGGACGTTGTTTAAATTTAAAAGTTTATGGAGATACTAACTTAACAAAACCACATCTATAACTAGAATCCAGTTCCATTTTTTACTTTACGAATAATGATATCATAGATAACAGTTAATGAGTTGGATAAATCAAACAACTTATGTGTTGTCCACAGTAACAAGTCTTTCAAAGGGTGCATTGAAAATGCTCCAACTTTGTGTCCTGATAATACATAGATAAGACTCTCTCAAACTCGTTTATAAGTTATAACCTTAACTTTGTGTTCCATTTTCATCCTAGGAAATAAAGCTTGCATAGGCAATAATTGATGAGTTGCATAAATTTTCAATGCTAATTTCAAAGGGAAGCAACTATTTTATATGGTCGGATAAGATCATGTATATTTTTTACATATATATATCATGATACTATTAGCTTTTATGTACTCATCCAATATCAGACCACAATTAGTATTGTACATGGTAGAGGGACATTTCCCACTTTTTAAAACTTGCAAGCAAAGATGATTGTGATCACTAGGCCATAAATGTAAGAAGTTCTCATAGATAAAAGAAGGGTGTTGATTCAGCATAACAAACCAAATGTAGGCAAGAGAATCAAGAATATTAAAAATATGGTCTGTACTACGTATAAACGAATGTTAGAGTATATAAAGATTTAATACGGCAAAGAGCAAAATTTTAACATATAATCTTGTCTATAATCTACTTTATCTAATGTCATTGCAGTGGTTAGATGCTTAAATTTCTGGTGGAAGGTCTTGGGTTTGAATTTAACATACCCCTATTTTATTCCTCCTCTCCCCTCCCCCCAAAAATTTCCCTTGTATATATTAAAAAATAAAAATACAAAATCTACTTAACTAACTTAATTTATAATAAATTTATAGTTTATATTATATTCTTGTCAAACAAGTTGTATGTAATTGGCTAGTTACTTAGTCTTCTAATAATTGTCTACTTGTTTATAATACTTTGTCCTCTGAAATTTTGGTTATTCATATAATTACTACATACTTATTCACTGGAAATTTTCAAATAGCTATAACGTGCATCATATAAAAAGACCCACATTCAATAATACATCACCAAGTATCCCATACTTAGACATTTGGTTATGTATCGTCAGTGGTGGTTATTTTTACAATGCTGATGACCGTTCCTGACATATTCATTACTTATGTATATATAATTCGAAACATGTTTTACATTCTAGTACAACAAGCTAGACTCCATCTCAGGCAAATTTTTCTCCTCATCGCTAATCATTTTCCAACATGAAAAGAAGAGAAAAGAGGAGACGTTTTCTCAAATTTTTTTAGCCATTCCCTTATATATGAATTCTTTCAAATTTCAGTATCTATAAACCGAAAAGGATGAGTTGATTTCATCGCCCAATCAGTTCTCAATTCTCATGCATCGATTATGGGAAGAATGAAGTCACCAAAAAAGAAGTCGTTATTGCTAATAAAGACTTGCCAGGATTTATCATTCGTAACTTAATAAGCACTATAGAAATATCCCAAACATAATTTCTACTACATATTTTTACATATTAAAAAGGAAGAAATGAGTTTCCATTGTTCATTAAACACTACTGTTCCTCCAAAGGACATCGAAAACCAAGCCGTCCCCCCTCATTTCTCTTAAAATAGTCCGTCTACCATCTACCACTTAAGTAATTCCATTTGCACAAATGGCTAACGGCATAACGTATAGTCCAACTTTACTCTTGAATTTAAGAGTGAATTTAATAAATACTCACCGAAGTTTGAAAACTTAACATCTTACTCAGTGAACTTTGAAATGTAATTCAATATCTATCGAACTTTCAAAACATAACAACTTACTCACCAAACGTTAAAATATAATCCAATACCCACTGAACTTTCAAAGTATAACTACTTTTTGAACTTTTAATTGAAACATAACCCTTAGTGGACTTTCAACTAAAAATGATCTCCTCTCCCACGGCTGATGTGGAGATCATTTATTGGCCCCCCAACATGCAGATGGCCCCACCTGCATGTGGGGGGGCCAATAAAAGTCCCCCACATCAGCCGCCTGGCGTAAGTCTTGGAAGTAGGAAGCAACCAAAACTGATGGCAGCCCACTATTTTCGAGCTTTGGTGAGAGACTAAAGGCCCAAAACTGATGGACTGAGGCTCTTATTGGGGCTAAGTTCTATATTACATGAGTACTCCTCAGGCCCAGTACGATGATCCAACAAAGCCGGCCCGCAAACTTGAATTTGATTTCACCTTTTTTTTTGCCCTTTTACTTATTTATTTATTTATTATTTGGAAAACAAGGAAGTCTACTGCTCATATTTGGCGTCATACCCAACTGTTTTCTTGATACTATATAAAGTTTCTTCAGAATTCAGTTATTGTAAAAGCAGTTTTGTCAAGTTGATATAATACTTGAATTCAGTTACAAACAATGTCTTTGTAAACAATACATGTAAGAAATGTCGCTTCTAAGTAATTAACAGTAAAAGCCAATTTAACATGAAATACAGAAGCTTTCTAAGAAATTCCTTTTCTTCCTTTCCAATTCGTCAATAAACAACCAAACAAAAACAGAGCTTTCACACCCGCCATTAACTCAAAGAATAATAATCACTAATATATATACTCCAGCCACTCACGCCATGAAACTAAAATGGAAAAATTAGTGTGTTTATGAGCCAATGGGGGTACCTTAATTCACAACCCACCCCTCCGTACTATTTTTGGGACACCAAAATGTACCTTTACACGTATCCACCCATTACCTCTCAAACTTTAATAAATTCTCACCACCACCATTATAAAACTTCAAGTAATTTCCCATATTGAGAGTTCTTTCGTAGTTATCAGAAAAGAAAACAAATTTTTTGTGCCCTGTTGCACCCTCAGATGAGTGAAGTTGGATTAAAGGGGAGTAGTACAAGGAGTGATGGACGATCAATATCATTCTTCGGGACACGGCCAGGGATCTCGCCCGTCTATTGGATTTCCTTTAGGCACAGCCCTACTTTTGGTGGTCATCTTCAGCCTCAGTGGCATATTTTCGTGCCTTTATCACTGGGACAAACTCCGTTCTCTCAGAGGTCATTTCTCCTCCGTTGACCTCGAGGCTGCTGATAGTGATCACGCTCCCTCCAAACCTGAAGCCCCAAATATGGTATGTCTCAAAATTCATAACCTTTACATTAGTCATAAAATCCCACTATCAAAACTCAAAGGCAGGGATATTTTCTTTATATTTTTTCCCTTACAGGATTTAAAGCAGGATCAGAACCAGAGCTTTACCGTTATAATGGCAGGGGATGACGTTCCCAAGTTCATAGCAATGCCATGTCCACGAGAGCCGCCGGTGAGGGCGAAAATTACGGTTGAGGTGCAGAAGCAGCCTAAACCTCCTCCTCCAATAGCAGTGCCTTTGTATTAAGTTTTGATACAGTATTAGAACCATAGTTTTGGGAAAATTCCAATTATTTGATGTCAATTTCTAGATTTGAATTTATTTACCTTGACTGATATTGTAAATATATAATATATGACGTTAGCAAAAACATACGTAAGCTTGTATAAAAAATGCTTCCTTTGTTCTTTTTCTTTTCTTCTTCCATTCTATGACAAAAAAAAAAAAAAAAAAGGGAATAGTTAGAGCTTGATAAGTGCATGTTTGAAATAAATTCCGTAAAATGAAAAGCGGTTTTCGAGTTTTAAAAGTAGAACTAGAAGCTGAGCACTTTCTAAATCAATTTTATTAATCTAACATCTTGTGATACGTGTTGCGGCGTGCGCGTAATTATCACAACGTTCCATTTCATGTAACATGATTGTAAATTTTGTTTTCTAGCACATCTATTGTTGTATAAACGTAAATAGGATGATCATATTGAAAGTGTAGAGACGTGAAGTTGATCATTTAAGGAAAGATTCTGAAATAAAAATCTAAAGCTTCCTATTTGAATATCGGATTACTAGGGGAGATTGATAGTAGGAATCCTCTTCCCCTCACATATGATGAAGATGACAATAGTTTAGTTCATTTTTGGTTAAAAACATTGAAATGCCTTTACTAAAAGTTTGTTTAAATCTTTTATGATTGTGGTTGTGGAATAGATTGCTTTTTCAAAACTTTTTGAATTTTCTGTTTATAAACTATCCACAAATGTACGAAAAGAATAAAAGATAATTTTCTAGCACAAAATGTTTAAAATTTCACGAGATTCCGACTCTCTGTTTCGAATCAATACACAGAAATTGCCTGTATTCTCTCGACTTCTAGATGAATAGATTCATCAATAACTAACCTCCATCTTTTAGGAAAAGTTTATTTGTACATACACTCATACACAAAGTTCTATTATATTGGAACAATTATGAGTGTTGATTTTTCAATTGATATACGCGGCCAAGTGGTATAAGCTATCAGGAATTATCCTTAAAAACGTAAGACCCATGAGGTTGAAGTTTAAATATCAATTCTTGGAGGATCCTTAAAAATGTAAGACCCATGAAGTTGAAGTTTAGAGATCAATTCTTGGAGGAAGCAATTCCCTTAAGACCATCTCCAACCATCCTCAAATTTGGGTGATGGTTTTACTCCAACCATCATCTATACCTTCTCCAAATATGAGAAAGGTGAATAGTATCTTCTATATTTGGAGGTTGGTAATTATTTACAAGAATGCCATAGTTTATTTGCGAAATGGTCATTGCTGTAATTACAATAATGCCATTCGTGAATTAATTTTGATTTTTAACACTTAATTGTTCTAATTTTGAATTCCAAATTCTGTGTGTTTAGTAATACTATTAATTTATTTTTTGTAATTCAAATATCATTATTTTTTAATTTATATATTTTTTAAATTTTATTACATATCATTAATTATAATTATTATACAAATTAAATATGATTTTAACTAAATAAAAATGTTATTTCTATTCTTATTTAATTAAAAGAAATGAAAAAAATGGGTTAAGGAAACCATAAGAGTGCAATATATTTAGGGAAATCCTTAGAGATGGTTTAAAGGCATTCACAAAACTCTAATGGGACCATCCCAAACGCGTGGGATCCAAATAGAACCAAATCGTCGGAAAAGACACGTCAACAACATTAATATATGTAGATAATGGACGGAATTGCAATGGAGAAAGTGTATCAGCCAATTAATAGAGTCCCTCCAAATTGTCCAACGGGCCCTTTAGTTGTAAAATATTCAAGCAGATATAAAAAATCACATGAAGATGGGACTTTACAGGGACAAATGGTAGTGGGTTATTTAGTGCTCTAATCTAATCAACCAATGGTACACCGGGTTCCTTTTGCTCTTTAGATGCCAAAGACTCGGGTCCAATCACTTCAATCTCGTCATGGCTCCTTTTTTAAATTTAATCTTGGAATCGTGTTACCGTTTACAGAATAACGGGTGACGTAAATCTAAATATTATTATTATTATTATGTAGAGTCACGTAGTTGTAGTAATAGTAATAATACGGTAATGTGTACTATTTTATAGACAATTATTATGCACAAGTAATCTAGTTAAATATTGAGAAAGACATTGTATGTGTAAACTTACTTTGAAATTTGAATCCCACTAAAAATTTTGCCAAACTTGATCAGTTAAACATACGACATATTATATATAATATTTTCGTTCGGAAGTTCGAATCATCAAAGATAAATGACTCACTAGCAATTGGTATGTTGGTGCACTAGTTTTCTTCATTTCGTTCTAAACTAGATATAAATTGTTATTCAAATAAATAACAAAGAAACCAGTGATGAGAAAGAATTTTTTTTTTTTTTTGTGGGGGTGGGTTGTGCGTGGTGGAGAGTGAGAATTTTTTTCTTTCTTTGTTTAACTGTGATAATTTTATTTGAAAAATATTAAGACATTAATTAGAAGGAATCGTATATCGTTGCTAATTGTTGCATGAAAAGCAACATATCTCATACATAAGAGAATTAGGTTTATGTCAACAACGGAAGATGCTAGCTTGCACTTAAAGCCCACGAAGAATATAAATCAATCATACATGATCATGTTGAATTTACATCACCCAAGTGGAAATCCTAGTAGAAGGTTACGGGTTATAGAACGAAAAAGAAAAATATGTTTATTAGCATTACATTATTATATTAAATATAAAAAAAAATTACATGGTGTTTTGTTGATTGTATATGTTCTTCTCACCTTTGCCACTTGTGTAACTCTGCACGGATTACAAAATTTTCTAGAACTTTGAAGTTACTGCCTCAATGGCAACGGGCCGGGTTCAGGGTGGGTAGCCCCAGTAAGGAAATCTCTGTCCCTTACCTGATTCAATTGGGTACGGGGCGGGTACGAAAAAATTACCCGTCATCCGCCCTGTTAAGGAAAAATCCTAAAAAAAAAAAAGAAAAAAGAAAAGAATGACCCGGCACGGCGCGGCGGCGGAGACTCTGGGATTGAGTGGACTAGTGGAGACTTGAAGTTGAAGGGTTCGAGTTGGACGGAGATAGAGATGATAGGAAAGAAGTTGATTTAGGGATAGAATTTAGTTTGTCTTTGAATTAGTTTTTTAATTTTAAGAAAACTCAAATTTTGAATAAATTAATTATTAAGGTTAGTTAAAAATTCAACAAAAAATATATTAGTTAGGATAGTTAAGGCTTATTGTTTTTCTCTTGGGTATCTGAGATCAAATTTTCACCAAGTCACTACTTATGTTTAAATTTTTTTTCCAAAAAAAATAAATAAATAAATCAGGTATCGGGTCGGGCGCGGGTTGGGATGGCCAGTACCCAACCTGGACTCGATAAGACTTCAGGGCGAAATCCTTCACCCCATACCCGCCCTAATACTTAACGGAACGGGTCCGTTCGAGGCGGGTATCCGCGGGTATCGGATAATATCCGTCCCATTGTCATTTCTATCTCTATTCCCCATAAACGGAAATAGTCCAATTTCTTTCTTTCTTTATTTTCTTTTACAGAAATTAAGAAAAGTTAATCTAATTTAATGGAATTGGAAAAATAAATTTAAAAACATTTTACAATTATAACTTTTCATTTATTAATTATTCAACTTTAATATTTTCATTTTGTTTATTATAACTGTTGATGTCAAAATCTTCCTTTATTCAAGAAACGAATTTGTTTACGCGGGAAACAGACTTTGAACTTACTTAAGCAATAAATGAAGAGTTTATAAAGTTGTTGAAAACTTGCAGTGAGAAATAAATGAGAGAAGTATACGCTTAGGAGACAAGAATGTTGCAATAAATGATGGAGTCCCCTTCATCATGTGAGATCTTCTTCTATTTATAGTGTGTAAATTAGTATGTAATGATTATATATATTAAATGTTTGACCAATGAAAGACATGTTAAGCACACTTAGCTGGAGCTTGTGTTAGAATTTTTGACCAAGTGCAAGTTAGTTGCTAAATGGGAAAGACAAATACTAATACTTTATATGCTGCTGTCATATCAACTCTTAAGTGGTAAGGCATGCAAGTTGGCTTGCAAATTGCACCGTGGGTAAACCGCCTACGAGGTTGCAAGGTGACCTAAGCTGCATTAGGTGATCTCGACCTCAAAAGCTGACTTTGCAGAAGCGCATTATGTAAAAGTATGTCAAGTCGCTAAGGAGCGATCTAAATTACGAAGGTAGTGATCTCCAACCTGAAGACCTAGTGATCGCCGTGGTTGTGCCACGTCAGACAATGGGCTAGATTTTTGACTTGAGATCGTTGATTGTGACATGAGACTTAGGTATAAACAATAACAATGCACATTATATAATAATGACATATAAGAAACTAATATTTTAACTATATTTTAAAAAGAAAATGACCTATTATTTAAGATGGACGAAAAGAATGCCAGACTATCTTTATGAAACTGAAGTATCACTTCTTATTTATTATTCAAATAACGGGAGAAAATTTTTGAACTGCAAACCAGCTTTGGTTCAGGGAATTGTGGGGTAGGGAAACCGAACCTTTATCTAGGATATGAGAATCTAACATGGATATCATCAGATCACACGAATTTGACGAGTCCATTTCTAATTGAAGTAAAGTAGCAAACAATGCTTTAATAAAAAGCGTTTCATGATTTTATTTTCTCGAGCAAGTCAATCAAACATTTGCACTGACTCATATGAAAAATTTCTAGCACTTCTAGAAAGTGCTGTTATTTCACTTTTCGTCTTACGTGTATAAATATATGCCATATTCATTTGAGAATTTGAATAGAAGAGGGATGGATGTGGTTTGAACTTAGAACCTCTTACCTAAAATTTGAATATCTTAAGCACTAGACTACTTGTTCAAACCACTTACCACTTAGTGCAATCAAAATAGTTCATTTATGCGTCTTAAAATTATTTGGGCCAACCTTGGATGCCCATGTATATGGAAATGGACCCAATTGGACACCTAGTGGAGGTCGCCGAAATAGACCGATTAAAACATCTCATGACTTGCGGCCTCGTTTAACCCGCAAACGACCCTGATAAGGGGATGTTTGATTCAATTTATGGTAGTTGATTTATAAAGAGATCGGAAGAGCGTATTATAAAGAAGTGAAATGAGTGATGTAGATTTAATAGAAGTTTGAAATTTGTGGTTATAAATGAGTAGTTGTCAAATCAATAGTCAAATCAGTGATAAATGAGATTATAATGTGTTTTGTTAAAGAGTATCAAACAAGGGCTAAATGAAAATGAACTGTTTATGTTCAAGTTACTATGTATTATTTTTAAAAACAATAAAAAAATTTGATAAATGTAAATATATATTCATCAAAGTCGTTGCAATACAACTACTTTAGATATAACCAGATAATCATGACAGAGCACTAAAGAAATGGAATCAATAGAAAACTAAACTAACGACCCAACACTAAAGACTTGAACATGACTAAAAGGAGGTGAACATAACATTGTATATGTGAGTGTTAATCCCATAGATTAATGGATTATGCCTCTAGCTTCGGGTTGAATGCTTCAAAAATCTTGTTGTTCCGTGCTGTCTATATGTGGTAGATGGTGCATGTAATTGCAACTCTAGAGCTCTCTTAGTTTCACAATGCCACGATGTGCCTTGTACATTTTTTTCATCCATTTCAATGCGCTAGCTATGGTTGACATAGCTCTTTGAATGCACGAGCTTTGCTACGTATTTTGTTACTACTTACTAGCTAGTCTAGGTTGTATTAAGTTGTTCCTTTTCTATCTTGATTTGTGAAAATATCATGTACAATATAAGATGTATAAATGGACTGAGAAAATGTTTGGATGAAAGGGATGTATCGTTCATCATTTGGTGTTTGAGCTCAAATTTTAGATCCATAATATCTGAAGGCCTGACTAAAAAAAAAAAATTGCTATAAATGGACTGAGAAAATATTTGGACGAAAAGGATGTATCCTTTCTCATTTGGGGTTTGAGCTCAAATTTTGGACCCATAATAACTGAACGCCCGACTCAAAAAAAAAAAAAAAAAAAAAAGAGAGAGAAAACGGCCTTTAAATTTAAGCTTCTATGTACTACATATGTTTTATTCTTTTCATTTTCATGACAAATTTCACCGCTTCATCCTCTGGAATGCATAGGCAGATTACGTAATATTATTATTAGGCGACGAGTTTATCCATCCAACTAGTTGGTAAATTTTAGACGTTTTGTTGTTGAAGTTTTAGCCTAAATTTCTTTCCTCGTTTACATCTTACACAGTTACACTATATCCATTACAATAAGCTCTTTATTAAAGAGTAATAAAGAGCCATTGGAGCGGCAGTGGAAAGAGAGGCATTGGAGACAATGAGCCAGGACGAATTGGCTCAAGGACGGTGACTCCAACACTAAGTTCTTTCACTCAAGGGCTTCAGAGCGAAAGAAAACTAACACAATAAAGCGCTTGAGGGGGACGGATGGAGAGTGGATATAAGAGGAGGATCTTGTGGTGTCACATATTGAAGCTTATTATAGGGAATTATTCACAAGTAGTAGGCCGGATGTGGATACCTTGGTAGAGGGCAGCAGAGGAGTTCATCATACTTTATCCGAGGATGGCATTCGAAGCTTGGATATGGTGTAACGCTCCAAATTTTGAAATGCTTGGAGCGTTAGTTTGACTTTTCGTGTCAGCTTATAAGATAATTTAATACAGAAAACAACAACATTCAATAGGCGTTTTAAAAGTGCGGAAGGCAAAATATAATACATCAATACATGACAGTTGTCACAAAATAATTAGAGTTTAACAAATGTTTCTCCATGAAAGATAAACAGGTCTCAAAAAGATTAGTCTTTCATAATACATATTTAATTGTAGCCATCGTTTGTCATTTCACAGTCGGCTCCGATACCTGAAATTTGTTAATTTGAAAGGAATGAGTATTTCATATGAAATACTCTGTAGACTCAAGCACATATCAATTAATTCATACAATAAATGATACATATAGACATGCTAAATTCTTCTAGGGTAAAACCCTAAATTCTTTCACAGACAAGCACCGCATAATAAATGCAAGTCCACGTTTTTAATATATCTCTCCATTCTTATTCTTATTCTTATATGAGAACAAACTAAGCATAACAAAGGCAAATTCTCAATTCTTAATAAAACAGATTATGCGTATAATCAAGAGACCTTGCGCATATAACATGCAATTCTTATAATTACATATCCACATGTAACATTCATAATACAAATCAATTAATATTGCGTAATCTTAAAAAGAATTTTTGAATAAAAAGTTTACCTCTTAGTTTTCTGGAGTTGAGTTATGAATCTTGAAATTAGCTTTCTAAGAGTCCGACCACTCCGTATAGTTAATAAAGAAAATTAATTAAAATTAGGAATTGAAAATTAAAGTTTAATAATTAAATTAAAACTTTAGAGGTTAAAATGAAATAATTAAAAGTGTAGAATGTGAGTGAAAATATGTTTAAAAGGATTTTGAAGGCTAACTTTGAAAAGGAACTAGGATTATGAGTTAATAAGATTTAAATCATTAGTTTAGGGACTAAAAAGGCTAATCTTAGAATTATAAGGACTGAAATGACTATCTCTAGAACTTTGGGGACTGTTATTGGTAACTTTGAAAGTCAGAGGGCTAAAACATTTCCAAATAGAAATTTAAAAACTATTTTGATAAAACTGAAACATAAGGGATTAAGTTGAAGGAAAGTGAGCGTTTGGGGATGAACTAATATGTTATAAAACACTAGGGGCTTCCAAGAAATTTTTGAAGTCTTTTAAATTTACAAACAAAGCCCTCTCTCCCAATCTGTAAACTCACGGCAGAAGAGTAAAAGTAGGACGTTGGGTTTCATTTCTTGGAGCATATTTCTAGCAAAAACTCAAGGTATCGACTTCTAGAAATAGGTAAAAACAATGCTCTCAACGAGCTCTTTCTATCTAGGTGAGTATTTGAAAGAATGGTGGAAGTTCTTAGCCGAGGTGGGTTTTGGAAATCTCATTTTCCGGCGAGATTCTCCACTCAAATGGCCAAGAATATGTTCTAAGGCATCTAGGAGAATTGAGCTTTGAATTTTGGGGTCGGATGAGGTTTGTTTTGGTAGTTTTTTAAAAGCGCCGAGAGGGACGGGTCGCCTATTCCGGCGAGTGGTGGCCGGCTTGGGGCTGCCGGCGGCGATGCGCAGTGCCGACAGAATGAAGAGATCTTTGGTGTTGTGTTCTTCTTTGCTTGCTTTGAGTTTTTGGTGCTTGAAAGTATATGTATGTGTAGGTGTATAAATGCTTATGTACAGTGACTGTGTATGTATATATTCTTGTGATATGGAATGTATAGAAGAGATGATGGTGAAGGTGATGTTGTGTATGTATGAAATGCTTAAGATTGTTTTTGTGTTTATTGAAGGAGGTGGTATGAATATGAACTCAGAAAATAATTACAAAATCTTCAAAGACAAATAGAAGAGAGAAACATTAGACAGGGGGATGGGGAGGGGGAACCTTGGCTACTAGATCTGATTTAGGTTCTTAGAAGTGGCTTCAAGGGAGTTTATAAACATTAACACTTGGTATAGGGCTACATGGGCAAGGAGGGTTGGAAGGAGGCAAACTAAAAATGGCAAAAATGATTTCTTGTATTTAATTTGGCTTACTATTTGTGAAAAATATTTGCATAAATACAAAGAATTGAGTTTTAAATATTTCGATGATGTTGAGACTTAAAAATAGTCAAAGGAGCTCAATAAGCTAATAATATTTGATTTTTTGGAAGGAACTATTAAATTTCAAATTCAATTCATCAACTTTACGAATTCTTGGAAATATATTTTACTTTAAACGATTAAATTTTTAAACTTAATATTGACTAGACGAGCTCGACCACCAAGTTTGACTATTGAAAATTTATTTTAGACACCTCATAGCGACACGTGTATTAAAGTCAATTTTTTTTTAAGTGAAAAAATTTTCCGGTCGCTACATATGGTGTTCACTGAGGAAGACGTCAAGATAGCGTTGTTTAGCATGGGGGCACACAAAGCCCCCGGAGTTGACGGCTTCCATGCAGCTTTCTACTATACGCATTGGGAAGACATCAAAGGCCATATCTCTTCTGCTTGTCTAGATGTTCTAAATAATGGTAGTTCAGTAGAAGCTATTAATAAAACGACAATTGTTTTGATCCCAAAAAAGAAGTCCCCAGAATGTATTGCAGACTATAGGCCGATTTCTTTGTGTAATATATTATATAAATTGTTGCAAAGTGTCTGGCAAACAGAATCAAACATGTGCTTTCTCCACTAATATCAAGCAACCAGAGTGCCTCTGTGCCCAGTCGGATGATTCATGATAATGCCATTGCAGCTTTCGAGGTGCTTCATTTGATGGGGAAGAGAAATAATGGAAACAAAGGCTTCATGGCACTCAAGCTTGACATGAGCAAAGCACATGATAAGGTAGAATGGGATTTTGTTCAGGAAGTGATGAGGCATATGGGGTTCAGTCAAAAATGGGTTCATAGTATTTATGATTGTATGTCGACCACAGAGTTTACTTTTACTATTAATGGGGGCTACAAAGGGTTTGTCAAACCATCGAGAGGCTTGCGTCAGGGCTGCCCTTTGTCGCCATATATTTTTATCATGTGTGCGGAGGCTTTCTCCTTAGCTATTTCCTTAGCAGAGTAGCAAGAGATGCTTAGAGTGATGAGATGCATTAGAACTGGACCACAGATTAGTCATTTGTTTTTCGCAAATGATGCTATTCTTTTTGCTTGCGCCTCGGTGCGGGATGTTACTAGTATCTTGGAGATAATTGAGACTTATGGGAGAGCGTCAGGCCAAAGGGTGAATATATAGAAAACTTCAATATCTTTTTCTACCAATGTGGCACAGGAGCAAAGGCGGGTTATTGGGGACCTCCTAGGGCTTGATGTTATTCGACAACATGATAAATATTTGGGTTTACCATTGGTGGTGGGGAGAAACAAATGTAGGACTTTTGCTAGAATTAAAGAGAAGATATAGGAGAGGGTACAATCCTAGAAAATACGGTATTTCTCGAGTGCGGAGAGGAGGTTATGATTAAGGCAGTGTTACAGGCTATATCAACTTCTATCATGAGCCTGTTTCGAATTCCAAATCAAGTATGCCAGGATATTCGGAGTATTATTTCTCACTTTTGGTGGGGTGATGAAGGGGAGGCATGGAAGATGGCTTGGGTAAACTGGGATTCAATATGTAAAACAAAGAAGAATGGGGGAATGGGATTCCGTACACGACGCTCTTCCGATCTGTTTAACCAAAGCTTAGTTGCCAAGCAAGTTTGGTGATTGTCCCATAATCCAGACTCTCTAGCGGGCCAGTTCTTAAAGAATAAATATTATCCAACCTCAAACATGATGGAGGCTGGAGGCAAAGTGGGATGTTCTTTTCTTTGGCAATGCTTATTATGGGGGCAAAAAATCCTAGACAAGGGGACGAGATAGAGAATTGGGGATGGTAGTAAGGGGGATGTGTGGGAAGACCAGCTGGCTTCCGAAAGGTAATTCGATGAAACCATACACTCACCAAGTTGAGGAGCTACGTGGGGTGAATGAGGTAATTAAGGAGGAAGGAGATTGGGATCAAGAGAAAATTGAAGGGCTTTTTCGGCTAGTGGATTAGCACCAGATTTTGGCTATTCCCATTGCAAGGGAGCAGGTGGGTGACCGTTTGGTGTGGCATTTTACGAAGGATGGAGAGTTTACAGTGAGAAACGGTTATCACTTTATGCATGGGAGTGTAGGACTGGGAGTGGAGGAACAGAATACCAATGTTGAGGTCATTTGAGACAAACTTTGGAAGCTGGATATTCTCCCAAGAACCAAGCATTTCGTATGGACGCTGATGAAATGAGTGATACCAACAAACAGAAACTTGGGGCGCAGGGGTCTGAAGTTGAATATGATGTGCCCTCGTTGCCAGGCCTTCGAGACAGATTTACACATATTTGTCCAGTGTGAGTTAGCAAAAGAACTGTTGAAGGGGTTGGACTGCTGGGAGATTGTTAAGAGTGCGGCCACACATGGGAAGAAGTTGAGTTTTGGGGATTATTTACAGAGTTTATGGAGGGCAGTTGGGAGAGAAGAGCTTGAGATCCTGTGTATGGGTTCATGGACAATATGGACGGCACGAAACAAGAAATATCATGAAGGGACGATATGGATGTTACCTTTGCACGGGACCTTCTTCTATCTCAGTTGGAATCCTACAAAAAGGTGAAAGGCCATGCAGGTAGCATGGAGGAAAGGGGGAGACAACCTCAAGGGCGAGAATGGAAGAACGATGCTGGGAAGTTATTGGGGTTTGTCCTCTTCACTGACACAGCAATCTATGACGAAGAGGGCTGAAGAGTGATCCGAGATGAGACAGGAATTATCCATGGGGCTTTTGCATATAGAAGACGGGAGATTTCGGACTCCACGGCAGCTGAGGCTTAGGCGATTAAGGTTGGACTCAAGTTTGCGCTCGATAGTGGTTTTCAAATCAAAGCAGTAGATTTTCAAATTAAAGCGGTGGAGACGGATATGCTTTTGTGGTGGTACAACACCTTGTTCGTGAGGTGCCGTTGGCATCAGTTGCTCCTCTTATTAATGAAGTGCGCTCGATATTGCTTGGAAGTGAATGAGGCACGTGCCATTACATCCCTAGAAATAGGAATGTAGTAGCCGATAATTTAGCTTCTTATGCTTCTACTTCATGTAATAATTACTTTTGGATAGATTGTATTCACCGATTCATGTCGCATGGGTGAGGGCTTTGCGTTGATGAATGAAAGTAAATTCCCTTTCAAAAAAAAAAAAAGAGTAATGATAAAAACTCAGTCACTTTAAAATTTCTAAAAAATTATATGTACAATGATCGTATTTTGTGCCTATGTTTTATTGGCTACTTGTGTAGGATCATGTGCATCAGCAAGACTAATAAGGAAATGTTCCTATATTATTATATGCTAAAGCTATTGAAGTAACATCAAGAAATGTTCCCCTAAACAAATGTATTTGCGCCGTTCCAATTAGTGTCGTGGTTGGATATATTTCCTTTCATTTTGACTAAGTGATCAAATTACATTGCATTGCTCTTCCGATCTCCTTTTTTTTTTTTAATTTAATCATTCTCCGTCATTGCAAGAGTTCTTTTATGAAGAGGAGTACTCTCCCCTTAGGGAGACTCCCTAAGGGGAGAGTACTTCTCTCTGTAGCACATCTTGATTGATGGAAATCAAGGGGGCCACCAATCAAGGGGTGTCACGAGAGGGTGAATTCTTCTTAGAAATTTTGGTCATGACAAATTGTTGTCATTATATATATAAACACTTTTATTATATTTTTATTTCAGTCTCTTACAAGTCACATCTAACCCTATAGCCTTTAATTAGTATAGTCTAAAAATTTTTAATACTTGAATTATTTTACGTGTATGAATTATCAAGTGTACAAAATTTTTAAAAACACATCCGTGATACTGGTACATGCGATATGATTTAAAGGAAAAGCAAGATCCTATCGAATGTATTTTTTGTAAGAGCATTCTCATGTTGTAGCTAAAAAGCTAAGAAAAAAACTCAATTCCAAATAATGTATAGGGGGAAAAAACTTGGAGACAAATATGGTATAGGTTTTTGAGTTTTTTCTACCGCGTACATTATAATATATATACATGCACTCAAGGATAACCCGTGCCTACTATTTATGTGAGGACATTGACGGCCATTGTGGATTAGCGTCACCGTTTATAATTTTTTAAATGACTTTGGAATTATACATATATGTAAAAAGATAAATTGAAATCTCATTCGCTTTGTTACACATAGGCAATAAATTTTCTCCTATTTAATTTTTCATTTGTCATAACATTCAAAAATTTCACCTTCTATTTAATAATTGTTTAGCTATAAAATTAAAATTGGACACGTGACGGAATATATTATTAGTTTGTATAATATTTGTGGGACAATAATTGGAGCGGAATTCTCTAAATTTGGCACCTCAAATGGGTTCCCTCCCCTCATATGTGAACATTATTTGGTTTTTCCCCCTCAGATATGAACATTGTTTGGGTTTTTTCCCCAAACATTGAGAATGCTTTAAGACCATTTTTTATGTAATTTTTTGTACATGTAGTATATAACTCTTAATAGATACACTAGATGGAATCATTCCTACAACGTATTCCACACTTTAATGTGACAAATACTTATTTGTCTAAGCGTAAACATTTGCGTTAATTGGACAATTGTATCATACATAGAGATACAGATCCAAATCGATTGCATTTCTTCTAGGCTATCCAATAAAGTAGATGCCGGGGAAGCAATCCACCCGGTGTTCATCTTGCCAACAACAACAATATGGCATACAATGATTGATAAGAAACTAAGATTATCAAAAGCAAAAGACATAAATATGAGTTAATTTAGGCTCCAACCTAATTAATTAATTCTAGGTTAATTTATTTTCGACCCCTATTGTCTACAGGCATCTTCCTCCATAGCCTGCATTTCTGGATAATGCTTGCTTTACATCTTCGGAGTTTATGACTGACTGATTTTCTCCTGTCTGAAACCATAGAGAGAATTTTAAGAAAATTAGGAGAATCATGGACAAGACATTTGATTTTGAACATATAATAATAGGTATAAAAGTTTATATGATATTCTAACTTATGTTTTAGCTTCTGTCGAGTTCAATGTACCAAATATGTCATGAATAAAAGTACCTCGTGACATGAAGCTTGAAGTGAAAAATCATTGAAACAGCTGATTATACAGTGCTGAATATCAAGGCCTAGCGCATCGAAGGTGCTAAGGGTCGATAACAATAATCCCGGCTTTGACGCACAACATATCTCGATCTGGGTATCCCGGTTTCTTCTTTCCACATCAAACTGAAAATATTGGGAAATCATTTAAGTGTCCTAGGTTGGATGTTACAAGACAACAAGAACACAAGTAAAGAAAAACACACCTTCGGGGGGTTCTTCGCTAAAGGTTGGTGTGGTTTTAGCTCCTTTGTATTTCTCATTGGGTTTGACACACCCTCCTCCTGCAACTTGTGAATTTTATCGAGTAGCTCCTTCATGTAATCTATTGTGTCCCCAAGTATGGATGTTCTGTCCATCTGCTTCAATTTTTAATGCACTATTATCCATGAGAGCAAATCAACTTTCTTTATAAAAAAGTTACACGAAATCACATGATCATAAGCACTAGATAAGGTCCAGCCATATCGACCAGCAAACTCATACAATGTTGAGGTTTACCTTGCTTATCTTGGGCACAATTGACCGGAGCAAGGAAAGGCGGTCATTTAGCCGCTTCCTTCGCCTTCTTTCAGCCATAAGATTCTTGGAGGGTTGTCCATTGGCCTTCTTCAGCTTGTTTCTCCCTCCCGAAATGGAGTTACCCTGCATTTCTGCGGGTCCCTGTTCGAAGCCATTATCAAAATCTGGTAGGACCGGCACCAGCGGCAATGAATAATTGCTATCATCCAATGAGCTAAACTCCGGTGAGTTAAAAGCATCGACAAATGGCTGGAATTCACCAAAGGGACACAGATTATTGCATATATCTTCCGGTGAAACAAGTCCCAAAAGTGAAGGATTTTCTGCTGATAGATCCGGAGTCTGATCAAAATTAGGTACCGGGGTCCAATCATTGGGGAAAAACTCATTCGGAAATGCCGTCCAATTGTCCCTCCTTGGATCCATTAATTCCTCTAGTAAGAGACTCTGCTCTGTAATCTCCATCTTTCTTTTCTTTCTGTATGACAAATAAGAAAAGACTGAAAAGTTTTTAGTAGATACAAGCCATTGGAGTCTTGAATGTTGAATCACATGGTTTACATTCTCTATATACAGTGTCTTGCGTAAATATAGTACCTAGAGGGAAAGGTTAGGAGTAGGATGGAATCTGCTTTTTCTTGCTGAGGGTCATTCTCCTGCAGATTATTAAAATGTTTTTTAATAGAAAAGCTTTTATCAAACTGTATTAAATAAATCTTTTACAATGCAAGGTTTGACCCAATATTCTGTCTGGAACGAACAAGTATGGATTTAGCAACATGGACCTCTGTCAGACTCTCTGATTATTGTTTTTGTAAATCTGAATTTTCTGACTTTTTGTACATGAAAAAATGTAATATGTGAGCAATTTGCACCTGTTTTTGTTCTATCTTATGTGATTATTGCTACCCAAACAAACCCAAAACACATTGATATATTTGTACGTTAAAGTTTAAACGAAACAACACTGGATAATTGTAGGGGGTTGAGATTATATGAGCATTGAGTCATAGAATTTTCTCTTCATATGTTCCTTTGTGAAATGAAGCAGGATGGGAGTGTTATTTGGAAAATTGAAATGCATATCACCTGAAAACAAGTGGCTATGCTCAATTGGAGATTCCCACTGCATTCTTTTACATATTTGGGCAAAGTGCAAAGGCATCTGTCCTGGAACAGAAATTTCTAATTGGAAACTAAAATTCCCCTTTCATTTTCCATGGCACGCAGACCGGCTTAAGGCTGTTAACAGACAGTAACATGTATAAATGGCAGTGCTATTAGAGTTTTGTAATTTGTATGAACACTTTCACAAAAATTAATACAAATTGATATATAGGAGGAATCTAATTTTTCACACACTGCGTATCTGAACAATTAACTCTTATAATTGTGTCACACTATTTTATGTAAAACTTTTTGTACAAAGTGTATGTACAAATAGACTTTTCTTATTTGCACACTTACGTAGTTGAGAGGCCGTGGATCCTGCCTTCTTGAGAATCGCGTAGGTTAGTACAAGAGACTAATTAACTCGGAAATAAGAAGATTTGTGTAATGTAGTCTCAACCTAACATTATGATGTCATATAACTATGTGGTATGCATCGGAATAAGCCACATTAAAAATCACAACCATGTGATATGCTTCAATGTACGCTCTATGGCTATATGGTATCATACATATGGTGTTAGGACATTTTCTTTTGCTATGTGCTATATTGAAAGGTAGAAATGATCTAGTACTAAAAGTCTAGTGCTGTAATGATATTAAACAGTTATGTGGAATAATACCAACTATAGTTGTAAGCATATCATCACCCACATAAATAATATTTTTTTTGAAGCACCCACATAAATAACATTAAGGGCTAATATTATATCACATTATGTATCTAGTGCCGTAATACTACCAAATATTTAATACTAGATCATTTCGATATTGAAATGTGCTTGGTATGTAGAACCTGGTCCAAATAAAGATAATCTAGTACGAAATTCCAAATATATTGATTTTGGAGGAGGAGGGCATGTCAAGCACAACTTCTGAAACTTGTGTCAATACCTGCAATTCAGTATTGGTAAACGTGCTGTATTATATAAAGCTAAAGAAAATGTAATCCTTTAATTATCTTACTAGGAAATTTATAGTACCTACTTAATTTTGTATGATAAAATCAATAATTGACATGCGCATTTAGAGACTTCAATTTTTTAATTAATTTGGGCTTTTGAATATATATATATATATATATATAGATATCTTTTATTAATCAAGAGTACCGAGCTTGACTTTGTAACAAAAAATAATGAGAAGAATATGGCTGGGCATTTTCATTGTGGGAAATGAGTTTAAAAAAAAAAAAAAAAAAAAGAGGGCTTTAGACGGAGACATATGATTGAAAATACATTTTTGTCACATAAAGAAAACAAGCAGTAGCAGCCCACAATATTTTGTGAGCCAAAACCGGTTTTGCTTTGGCACTTTCCGTTGCCCCCGGTTTATTGCTCGTAGGCCCCTTTTTCTGAATCTTACGCACGGCTCACTGTTGATGCCCCCCGTCCCAAGTAATAAATTTGCTCCCTCCAATTATCGAATAATAATAATCAAGTTTTTGTTTGTTATTACTCCCCGACACCCTCTTACTTTTTTACAAATTCTCTCTCAAAACTAGAGAAACATATCCTTTCAAAACCGAGTGTAAACAAACAACTTGTTGCTTTAACGGCTTGGGCTAGACGACGTGGACAAGGTTACGTGAGCCAAGCCATCTGTCAATCCTACTCACTGGCAAGTCAACTAGCTTGCGATGCGAGCTTTTTTAACGTGCTTGTATATATAAGAAACATGCCCACATTTTTGTTTTCCAAGATCTAGTAATTAGTCAATATTGAGTCATTCTATATATACGAAGGACCCATTTGGTAACAACTATAATTATTCATCATTTATTATTCTTATTATTAATTGGCACATTTTATTATTTTTTATGGTCCCACGCAACATGAATCCGAAAAATGATAAAAATTATAACTGAAATGCATTCGACTTGTACTACGCAAATTTTCACCATCTAACTTCACTCATTCTCTCTCTTAACAGTTGATGTTGAGCCATGTGTAAACGTTTAATACTCCAATTCATCTTAGGACTGATTCAGATCAAAAATAATTGGGGAGCAGAATATACATCAGATGCATCAACTGGTGCAAAAGAATTTTTCATGTCAGCGAATGGTGCAAAGTGTCCAAATTCATCATCATGTGATGTGAAGAAAGGAATAAAAATCTTTTGGTTAGGGGTTTGGTGCTCCAATTCCTTACTTGATTTTAGTCATACAAAATGACAGATGATTCCGTTTCTGTTGGCACTGAGTTTTGTTCCTTTTTTCGGTTTCCAGAATAAAGAAAGATGCTCTTTTCTGTCTTTCAATGATCTAATCTCAACTGGCCTCTGTGAAGAAGCTTTTTTCAGCGCCAAATTGCCAATGGCTTGTTGCTTAACTGAAATTGAGTCGAGTGAACGTTGAATTCAACGACAGAACTATAATTCAGGCTAAGATTATTTGGGAATCAAAGCGTCTAGTGTAAAGGTTTATCGCACTGCAGTTATATTGCAATTATGGGAGTGGTCTATACCATAATCCTCGAGTCATTCAGATACTGTAAAAAAATTCGTCTTTACAAAAATTTCCCATAAACATTGTATAGAAAGTTACTATTACATTGCATTGAACAAAATTATCATATTCTGCAATAGTTATAAGATGACCAACTGAATGACATCTTACAACGCTTTCTATTGATGTGCACCAACAACTATCACCCAATAATAGAGGGTTAATTACATTATTTCTTATTAGTTCATTTAAAAGTGAGGCAAGCAAATAACACCATAAAGTGCAATCCGACTTGTTCTAAAATATTTTCGCTCTATTTTTATCCCCCCCCACTACAATACAAATGGGCTTTTTACAAGTAGGCTTTTATTACTGCGTTTGGGCCAGTTTTTTTTTAGGGTATATGTTTAAAGATCCCTTCCGTGATGGTATCATTGCATTTCATTATTAATTTTTTTTTTCTTTTTGGAAAAGCGTAATTAATTAATAAGAGTAACAATACTTACCTCTCAATATATATATATATATATATATATATGAGAAATTTTATTTTACCCACGAAGACATATTATTATAATATTATACATGGCTGTAATAGTCAGGCTACAAGCGTGGAAGTGCTTGTACTTACATATATGACACATATGCACACAGGCATAATAATACGCTTGCGTGTAGGCAAAATAAAATTCCTGATATATATATATATATATATATATATATATATATAGGCACACACTTAACTGTCTCATTTTTTTTCGTCTCTTATTTTCTTTTCGGTCTTTTTAAGTACTATATTGTACTATAATTTGTTATTAGTTTTCCTGCACCTAGTGCTGCTAGCTGTTCGCCCCATAAGTATGTTATAGTTTGGACTCTAGATTACTTTTGTAGTTCTACAGTTGTAAATATGATATTTTCTACTCTTAATAATCTCAAATTCTTTATTATTATTATTATTTTTTTTTTTTTGGCGCAATCTACCTTCTTGCACATGCAAATATATGTTATCTAAATACATTTTCAACGGGATCATCATCAATAGAAAAAATTGTGTATATACATTGCAAACTTTTTTACTTTCTAAGTTTAACGTTGCTAATTTTTATTTTTCACTTGTTCACTTGTTTTAATTCTCAAATGCATAGCTTAATTAAAACCAATTATTTATTATCTTTCCAATTCTATGCGAAACATATTTTTTAAGAGTGACAATCACACTCAAAACAAAATTGAGTTGTATAAACATGTAGTAATTCAATTAGAATGAGTAGATGTTATATTGGTGCATATTTTTGGATGATAATAAATACTTGTTATATGAAATAGTTATCTAAACGTCCTAAAGTCACTTCTAATTGAACTTGTTGAAATTAATTATATATAATAACCTTCTAAAAATCTCTTTATCTACACTTGGAAGAATAATTAGCACTTACATACAAATTCTACACAAGAGATAGACTAGAAGCTGCCTTAAATAATCTTTATGCATAAAATGTTGGAAGTCGGAAGTTGGAACCGTCTGCCCGTGAGGTTCGAGTACCACCGGTCGTACATCGACCCATAGCTAGCTACTCCGAGACAGAGACAGATCCTATTAGAAGTAGTAGCTAGCCACAAGAGTCAAGACCACACGTTCTTTAGGGTTCATATATATATATATATATGTGGGTACCAATTAATTTGCTACTTCATTAATTTGCTGAAAAATAATAAGAGAAAAAGGGGGGCTTGAATTGCAGGAGGCATGTGCATTCCTGAAATCCACAGCTCATTCTTAAACATTTACAGCCGAGAAAACGGAAAGAAAATGAGATCATCATATTTGCCTCTACTCTAGTTTCCTTTTCTATGCCTGTTTCAAGATGGTGAGTAATGGTTGTACTTAAGAAAATGGATGGTGGTCCATATATGAAAAGCTTTCTCTTCAAGTTTGTCCATTTCTTAATGTCATCTACCCTTTTTCGTCCCATGTGTCACGCACTTTTCGTCGGCACACGAAAATAGCGCGCGGCCTTAGCGTCGTCCCTCGATAGACCCTTGCAAACAGCGCTAAGTCAGCCTTTCACTCCCGCTCGACCGGTGCTAGCACTCCGCACTCGGCAACCGACTCACACTCGGCAAGATTGCACCCGACGTTAGCTAGGAACGCTAACCGTTCTATTCACACTTGAAGAACGACGTTACAACGGTTGGACTATACACTCTACCTACACTAAGGCCCCAAGGCTCTCTCTTCCACTACTTGGTTGCCACAAATGAG
>CAVNYN010281944.1:0-21312 GCA_963692815.1 Nyctanthes arbor-tristis
TCAAGTCAATAGAAACTTTAAATTGGCTAACTGGATGGATATCTCTAGACATGACTCCATTTACATGCATTCGCCTCATCTCGTCAAAGTTTAGTAGGAGGTCATATAAATTCTAAACAATCAAACAGAACTCTGATAACCCTGTTGTTGAGAGACGGTAAGTTGAATCAAGTCATGGTAAGGGATTCTAAAAAATATTATAGATTGTTATGTACTTTGTATTCGTAACATAAAGGCTGTAAGATGTTACCGCTTGTCACTCTAATTTGATTCTTTTTTTTTTTTTATACAAAGGAATTAGAGGGGAGGGGCAGATGGGATTCAAACCATTTGTCTATATCATTTGTCTTGTTATTTACTTCTCTTTTGAAATTATTTTTTACTTAATATTTTTCACCGTTCTTCTTTAAATACTTTCAATTTTCTAATCAAAATCAGCCTTTCTTTCCCTCATTACCCTTTCTTGTAGTTAGTTTCACTCATAAAATAATAGATTAGTAACATGTAAGGAAGGCCCTTTTACCAATACCTTTTTTTTTTTTTTTATCACAAGAGAAATTTATTCCATACAAGACAGAGTACAGCCGGAAGGCGGGGCTTTTCAACCCACATCCAACTACAAGTAGGCCGGCCGGCCAACCAAATTGACAGCCCAAAAACAAAAGAAAAAAATGAGGCAAAAATGGAAACAAGAAGGTGGACAAGCCCACAGCCGAGATAAGAAACCAAGCCAAGAAACCCAAAGCAAATGCCAGACACAGCCCACAGAAGACCAAATGTGGTGACCGTTGGAAGAGATGCCTCTGTTCAAAAGACGGGAGATCCTCATATGCAGTGAACATCACGGGCCTTGAGTTGCCGATGGAAACAGAGAGGCAATTTTCTCTCAGATTTTGAGATCTTCAGCGTTGACATCTTTCATTTCAGAGACAGAGGGATTTTGGAGGCTCAGGACCAAGGCAAATTTGTGAAATTTTGAGGTCGAAAAAATGATCCGCACTCCAGCAAAAGTCTGTCGATAAGCACCAGCAAGAAAATTTTCGCAGCATTTTGAAAAACAGGCGAATCTAAGTACATTCGGCTCTTTTGCCTCAGGAGAAGAGAATGTGGTCGATTCCAGTTGAGCAGCAGGAGTGGGTTTCGCAAGGCAACAGCACGGACGTCTTGGCAAAGTTTCTTATGGGCAGAGGGATGTCGACAGCGAAGCATTGCCAAAGAAGAACAAAAATCTGGGATGCAATGGAGCATCGCAACCACAGCAACCTCAAAATGAAAACCCGGAATAAAAAGTCGGAAACGGAAGGCTGGGGTCCTTGCATGAGTGCGAGCATTTCCAGGGGCAATCAAAGGCTTTAGCAAAACTTTGTAAAATGAACATCCCAGAGAAAGCTTAACGTTCAGGTTCAAGATGTGAGGGTGTGGCTACAATTCCTTGGGTCAATTGTTTTGGAAAGGAGTATTGGGAGTAGGGTAAACGAGAAGTTTGGGCGTGTTGCTTGGGACAGTGATGACAGCAATGGCAAGTTTGTTGCAAAGGCCAGAGAGCAACAAAGGCATTTACCATTTGTAAAAATCTGCCAAGATTTATGCTATTTTGGGACCAAGTATGTGAAAGGATGGGGTGAGTGCACAGTTGGAGGTCACTTTCATAGTAAAGAGAACAATGAAGGGTGGAACACCAATTTGGGGGAAGGAAATTGAAATGGATGTCCGCAGTAAACTAGGCACCAGTGTGTATCCAAAAGCCAAAGGAGATCATCATCATACAACAACGTAAGAAGGCTTTGAGAGATCGGAAGAGCAGTTAAGCTTGCATCTCCACGAGCTTTGTGTCCACACTAGTTAAACGTGCACAGAAAACGAGACCTGGGGAGGGAAAAGTAAACACAAAACAGCAAAAAGAGAGAAATGTTTTCAGGTTTGTGTAGAAGGGATGTATATAAGCCCAGAATTTCTCTCAATGGATAAGCCCAGACAATAGCCAAAGCACCAGGGAAAGAGAGGAGCGTCAAATTAAATCTGCTCAGCATCATGGTGAATGGAGTTAAGGATATATGGAGGAATGTCATTTGGGATGAAAGTTTGAGTCTTTTGGAAATTTAAGCCCAGGTAAGCCATCTCTCTAGCCACTTTATTTGCCCTACTAAAGGTATGCAACAGTTTGATTTTGTGTGCTCTCATCATGTCTTTGATCCACCAGCAGCCAGGAATGTCCTGTGTGATGTTGGAAGTCTTTTGGAGCAGGTCAACCATTTTCCCACTATTGGTTTCAACCACTTTGACACTAATGCATTGATTCAAGCAGGCTGTTAAACCAAATTCAATAGACTCAATTTTAGCCTGATTTCTGGTTTTCTTTCCCAGGAAGCAGGTGAAACCAAGGATGGGTGAACCTGCCCAATTCCTCACAATACCACCAACAGCAGCCTCCCCCGCTGTCCAATTCCAAGATGAGGCAACATTTAGTTTTAAACACCCCATGCCAGGTTTCCTCCATTTGATTTGAGAGTGGTGTCCAGCATTGCCAAAGAGTCCCTGCACAACTTGTAACTTCGACGCTCTTCCGATCT
The DNA here is from genome assembly GCA_963692815.1 of Nyctanthes arbor-tristis. Classification (NCBI taxonomy): domain Eukaryota; kingdom Viridiplantae; phylum Streptophyta; class Magnoliopsida; order Lamiales; family Oleaceae; genus Nyctanthes; species Nyctanthes arbor-tristis. Next base: position 2,571 of record CAVNYN010281944.1, read on the forward strand.
CCTTGCCAGAAAGTGTTATCAATGAGATTAGCTTTTTGCAGAAGGAAAATTGTTGTCTCAATGTGTTGAATGATGTTACAAGATTTCATAGATTTTTGCTGATGTTTAGAAGAGTTTCTCTCACACCAAATGAACCAAACCCCCAAGATGGGAATGAGGAATAAGATCTGCCCAGGTTTAGTCCTTTTAGTAGCAACTACCCAAATCATGATCAGCTGACTAAAACATGAAATATGCCACTCTCGAACCCCACAGATAAGAGACTCTTCCGATCTCACACTTCTCTAGCAATCTGACTCTCAAAAAATACATGTTCAATAGTTTCACTAGAATTGCAGCACTGGCATTAAGAGGCAAGGTTGATGTTTAGTCTATGCTGCAGGATAGAATCAACAGGAATCCACTTATTCCATAATTTCCAACAAAAGAGACTGATCTTCTTTAGAATGATCTTATGCCAAATAAATTTTCCAACAATCTTGGTGGCATGTTTATCCCTCAAACACTGCCACATAGAAGATAAAGTGAAATTCCCTCCCTTCAAAAGACTCCATGTGATTTTATCAGGTTGATCAGAGATACATGTGTTTTTGATGCTTTCAATAGTAGAATCATCCACCCAGCAAGACAGTTTAGCTATGTCCCATTCCCTTTCAATCCAGAAATCACTGATCTTCACACTCAAATCAGGGGGATGCTTAGCTTTGGAAATGAGAGGAGCATCCCTGCACCACCTATCAAGCCAAAAAGAGCATTGGCCATGACCAACATGCCAAGTGATAAAAGTCTCAGAAAACTTCTCTCCCTCTTTCAACCTCTTCCAAATAGGGGAATCATGAGGTTTAGAAACTCGTTGCGCAGGGTGCGTTTGGCGACAATATTTGGAGTGGAAAGATTTAACCCAAAGGGATTGGTTCTGCCTAACCTTCCACCAGAGTTTAGCACTGAATCAGTTCACCATGTCACTTAATAACCTAATACCAATTCCACCCTCATCAGTAGGAATACCCACCTTTACCCACCTGGCCCAGTGAAATTTCTTACCAAAATCGTTGTCACCCCAAAAGAACTTTGAGAATTCTTTCAATATTTTTCAAGACTCCAAGAGGAGGTTTAATAGCTTGAAGAGTATACACAGGGGTGGCAGACAACACACTCTTAATCAGAATCAGCCTACCACTAGAGGATAGTATATTCTTTGACCAGCCAGCAGTACAATTTTGAATCTTTCTCACTAACTTATCAAAAAGACAGATTTTCTTAGGACCTTTGTAAAGGGGGGCACCCAAGTAGGTGATGGGGAGGCTATCAGATTTGAAACCAGTAATCGCTTGAATGGTTTGCTCGGTGCTTGAAATAGGTTTCCCACAAAAGAAGGCACTCTTGCTCCTATTTATCAATTGTCTAGAAGCCAATTCATAGTTCTTCAATAAACAGTCAAGAGCATCGATAAACAATCGGGGAATTTCCACCTATCACTTGCATCGAAAACATTTTTTTTCCATTTTCACTTGCAACAATAGTTTCGATTTTCAAAAATATTACATGTAACATATTATATTCACACATTAATACTTTGTTATGCAATGCAAATTCATAAATATAACATAAATATGTTACACAAATTATTATGAAATATAAAATCGTACAATAGAGAAATTATTAATCTATACTATATCAAAAAGTGAATATAAGAGAGAAATATTTTTAGACGATTTTGCCCCTACACATTTATTCTAATTCCTTATTTGTCCCTACTTTGTAATAAAACTAAATTAAATTAAATATATTGCCATTCAAGACATTAAGAAACCATTTTAGTATTAATTGTAAGATCTAATATTATTTTTATATGACTAATTATGTCCTTTCGTTGCCCTACTTTTTTTCCTTTTTCTTTTTTTTTTAATAGCCGTAATTACTATTAATCTCCTGCTAGACGTTTAGAACATGATTAGTATTGGGGGAAAAAACCTAATTGCACCATCTCTCGACATCAGAAGCAGGCCGCAGAGACATCCTCATCTGCTCAACCTCAGCAACAAGATGCAGCAGAAACCGCAGAAACACTTGCACCTACACACACCCTCCCCCAGATTGTAAGCATCGAAGTTTTTACCTGAATATCAGAAATAAAGCTTACAATTTATACACCTCTTTTTCCTTAGTCATGCGTGGCTAAATAACACTTTAAGATTACAAGTTCGAGGATAAGCAGCAACGCAGTCAAGGACTAACAACGAAAATGTATGACTTAATCGTTTAAGTCTTTATCATTTTTATAAACTAAGAATGAGTGTAATATACCATAATCCGAGCTGCACCTGTGAACCATATTGATGTTGGGAAAAAGGAGGCGGAGTACCGAAAAGTACCGAAGGACTGGGAAAAAAAGGGAAAAGCTCCATAAAAAAGTACCCAATGCTTCGAGCAGTTCCATGATCATGTGTATAAGGATTTGTGTATAAGACACATATTCTTAGTAAATCTATAATAATGCTTTAAGTTATTTATTCGTTCCTTGGCCTGTTATTTGCTTGTGTTGCTCGTTTATCTGCTGAATTTGTGATCTTAACCTTTTAAAAATGAAAAAATTTTTAAAAGAGACTTTCGGGTTTATCCCACTCTCTAACAACAACTCCGCTGTGAAACCCTCCTCTGATGGAACTTCCTCTCTGAAAAAAAATGAGTTTAATACTCATGATCAAAGAATTTGGAGATTTTTATTGTGTTTACAAGAAAGGTTTCCTTACGTTTACCAAGACAAGGTCATTTTAAAAATCATTGAAGATAGATACTACTGGTCTATCTTACTTGATGACCTTATCTTATCTGAATGGGAAAATCATCTACATCCCATATTTTCCTATTATCACTATGATAGTTTGGATTCTGATAATCCTTACTATGAATATGAAGAATTTCAACCTTCATCTTTTTTCACCTCTAGAAACATCGAGAAAGTATGAAGGAGCCGATCCTAAGGCTATGTGCCGAGATTTTAGGTTGCTTGATAATAAGCTTCCTTATTTCTGGGATCCTTGCACCATCTCTCGACCTCAGGAGCAGGCCGCAGAGACATCCTCATCTGCTCACCCTCAACTGGGTTTTTCCCCCTAACAACCCAAATAATGTGTTAAATAGAGGGGGGAAAACTTATTTTTGGGAGTAAAAACCTAAATGAGGGGCCAAATTTGGCTCTTCATTTAGGTTTTTTTCCCCCTCTCTCATTCCCCCCAATTCAATAAAATACTATTTTCCCCACTCTCACTTCCCTTCCAATCTAATAAAATACCGTCACGTGTCTAATTCATATTCTCCCCTCACTTTTTCCCTTTACACATTATTTGAAAATATGTTTTTTCCCCTATGTTTTTTCCACTTGGCTTTTTTCCCCAAACATTAACCTTAGTCTTAGCGGGATTATCCCACCAGACGTAAACTTGGCAGGTTATAATTTGATAATTTATATGTAGGACAACTCACACGAAATAATTCACATGTGGGTTGTCCAATTATCACCCGCTATGTGTATATCTAGCGGGATAATCCTACCAAACTTCTGGCAGGTGATCAATTTTACTAATCATTATGGTGCATAATAATTTTATGTATGAATTAAGATTTTCTTTTAGATTATTTACATAGATTTTCATGTTTCTAGATATTTGGAGCTAGCTAGGGAATTTAATTATTTGACATTTGAGAACTTAATATGTAACATCCCGCAAAATTTTAACAAATTAAGTAATGTGGCAGTTATTTTGATAACGATGGAGGAATTACTTAAATTGCATCAATTGTAAGGTTACAAAATTATCACTTAAATGAATTCCAAGAATTAGAATATGACAACTTGATCGAATTGAATTGCATCGATTGTAGAGATACAAGATTGTTACCCAAATGAATGCTAAGAATTAGAATACAATTATTGACAAACGTAATCGTTATTTGACGATAAATAACCACTTGAATTGCATTAGCTATGTCCAAAACATACAGCACTAATGCCTAAAATTGGAATGGAGCTATCGACAACGTGATTGTTATTTTGACAATGATTGAATTAGAATATGGTTATTAACATCGTGGTCGTTGTTTTGACGATGATTAAATAATCACTTGAATGGCAAGATTTCAAGATTTTTACTCGAATAACACTCAAAGAAAGAATGGGATTATTAACTATTATGATCTAAAACATGACAACGTAAAGGTACAATCATAATAATTAGAAGGATCCCGAATAACATGAATCAAAGTACAGTGATTTACTTACAAGACAACACAAAGTATAAAGACTTCTTGAGCAATAAACGAGTGAACCTTATATCGCCATATCGTCTTTTGACACATATGGTGTCATATTGCGCCATATGTCGTATTCCAATTGACGAAACTCAAAGATTTATTAAAAATAACTAAATCCGGATGATTATAAATAAAGGGCTAGATAGAAAGATCTCTTCAACCTAGCCGACTCTCGCTCGCTCGCTCTCTCTCTCTCTCTCTCTGCCTCTCTCTCTACATCTATAACCTCAAAAGGAATCTCAAACCTGGGCTCTCTCTTGTCAGAAATCATACTTTGCGTCTTATTGGTGGATGCCAAGGTCTTCAAATATAAAGGAAGTTCATCCATATACGGTAAAGGGATAAAAATGACCCTTAAAACCTATCAAACATTCGGTTTTGTACTTGGAAAAGACCCCTCTTTATATATAAGGAATCCAACTTGAAGCACCATTTTAATTCAGGAAAATTAAGTTTTTGAAAGTACTTCTCAACAACTCAAAGAATCTTTAGGAAAATCAAGTGAAAGAGGTAAGTAACTAATGGTTTGATCCCCTTTTTGCATTCATAAAGTTTTGAAAAGATAAGTATGGATTTGATTGAAATTTTCCATGAGATGAATATGAGTTTTGATGCATTGAAAAGGAAGATTGATTTATTTCATTTGAATCACTAGTTAATGCTCTATCTGTCTTGTCTTTGCTTTGCTTTGTTTTGTTCTATACTAGGAGTCATCTAATGATACTGAGGTAGCCGAAGATTAGTATGGTATTTACTTTATATTTGTATTGCTCTACGTGAAAATTCAGATAGAGGTCAACTGGGATTTGAATGTGGATCTACTTGAATGTACATGGCCATGATTGAATTGATATGAATCTTTTGCGCATTGCGGATAGTAGTTTAATTAGTGATAGGACCCTCTTATGCATTCAAAAGCTTTGTACATTCCCAGATTTTCTTAAAAATGAATCTCTCAAATGAAAATGAATCAAAGAGTTTTATTATTCACTAAGTACTCTGTACTCACTCCTTTTTCTCTACAATTTTGTAGATGATTGAAGGCGTGATAATTGAGAAGCAAGTCATGAATTGGAGCATGTTCATGAACGAGAGTAGAGATTTGCATGTAATGAAAGCCTTTCTTTAAAGCTATTATGAACTTGCTGTGTTCTTTACATTTTATTGAAAAATTGAGTTGTAATATTTTTTTTAAATTAAACAATTTGTTAGTTTAAGTAATCAATTAGCCTTACAGAAGGTTAAATAATCCAAAGGTAAGAAAATTTCATTTTGTATGTCTCGTCCCCTCTATTTTTGTGAAAGCTTCCACTCTAGAAAAAGTTAACTGATATAAGATATTCAAGAGAATAATTAAATATTAATGGGGGCGTGGCATAATATAGCTGTAAAACCACATGCATAGCACGCATTTAATACTAGTATATATATTATATAATTTAGAACAATCACTTGGTAAAATCGAGCATGCTAGGGAGAAAAAATTTATATCTCCTGCTTTAAGCCCTTGCTAGCAAATTATTTTTTGTTTTTTTAACAAGAAAGAATGAGTGAGATTGAATAGTAGAGATTTGTGTAGTACATGTAAATTTCGCAAGATATATAGATGTGAATATATCTAATCGAACACCTAAAATAGGATTGAGTGAAGACTGCCGCATATAAAAAGTGACCTTTCAAGTCTTGCATGCACATTAAAAAATATCTCTTACTATATGATGAGCTATTCACAGGTTAAACACTACTGGACAACCACTTAAAAGGAATTTTAAAATGACAGTGATATAATTTCGTTACAACGATTTGAATATCAGTGAGTGAATAGTGTCATTAAATTAATATTTGAACATCTAAGTTATATTGACTTGTCATAAGCATTTCTTAGTATGTTATGAATCATATTGACTAGTATTTACAGATAAATACCTCTACTCAAACACTTAAAATTGGTAACTAACTCAATGATTTCGTTATCATTATAACGATTTTGATATCTATAAGATTGAGCGAAGACTATAGTGAATAAAAAGTGATCTGTCAACTCCTGCACGCATGTCAAAAATGTTTCCTATTATGCAAGAGTCATTCACGAGTTGGCCACCACTGGACGATGGTCACTTAAAATGAATTTTAAAATAAAACTGATACAATTATAACGATTTAAATATAATTGAGTAAATAGTGTCATTTATATTAAAATTTGAACTTCTAAATTATTCAGACAAATCGTGAGTATTTTTTAATGTATTGTGAGTCGTATTGACTAGCATTTAGAGAAGCACACTTCTAATCAAACACTTAAAATGGATAATGAACTCATAACAATTTCATTATCTTTACAATGATTTCGATACCTTTAGGATTGAACGAAGATTGTCAATAAAAAGTGACATTTTAAGTCCTGCATGCACGTTAAAAAATGCCTGTTAGTATACAATGAGCGTTCACAAGTTGAATGCCTCTAGACGACTACTTCAAATAAATTTTAAAATGAAATCGATATAATTATCGTTATAACAATTTGAATATGATTGAGTAAATAGGGTCATTAGACTAAAATTTGAAATTTTAAGTTATTCTGACAAGTCATAAGCATTTATTCATACGTTGTGAGTTGTCTTGACTAGTATTTAAAGATGCACATCTCTCATTAAACACCTAAGATAATTAACACATAATGATTTCGTCACTGTTATAACGATTTCGATACCTTTAGGATTGAGCGAAGAATCCCGTGATTAAAAAGTCACCTTTAAAGTCTAGTATGCACGTTAACAAATGTCTTTTATTATATGGCGAGCCGTTCATGGGTTATACACATCTGGAAGGCCACTTCAATGAATTTTAAAAAAAAATAGATAAAATTATTATATAGAATTTGAATATGATTGAGTGAATAATGTCATTACATTAAAATTTAAACTTCTAAGTTATTCTCAGAAGTCATAAGCATTTCTTAATGTATTGTAAGTCATATTGACTAATATTTAGAGATGCACATCTTCAATCAATCATTTAAAATGGATAATTAACTAATAATGTGCGACTTCATTATCATTATAACGATTTCAATGTCTTTCGGATTGAGCGAAGACTACAACAAATAAAAAGTGATCTTTCAAGTCCTGCATGCACGTAAAAAATGTATGCTATTATATGGAGAGCTGTTCAGTGGTTAGACGCCTCTAGACGACCACTAAAAATGAATTTTAAAATGAAACCGATATAATTATCGTTATAACGATTTGAATATGATTGAGTGAATAGTGTTATTATATTAAAATATGAACTTCTAAGTTATTCTGACAAATCATAAGCATTTCTTAATGTGTTCTTAGTCGTATTGATAAGTATTTAGAGATACACACATATAATCAAACACCTAAACGAAATAATTAACTCGTAACGACTCGGTAATCGTTATAGATTTCGATATCTTTAAGATGGAACTAAGACTGCTGTGAATAAAAAGTGATCTTTCAACTCCTTTATGCTCATCAAAAAATGTATTCTATTATATGGTGAGTCGTTTACGGGTTGGATGCCTCTAGGTGAGCACTTAAAATGTATTTTAAAATAAAACACAAATTGTTATAACGATTTGAATATAATTGAGTGAATAGTGTCATTTATATTAAATTTGAACTTCTAAGTTATTGTGACAAGTCATGAGCATTTCTTAATGTGTTGTGAGTTATATTAACTAGTATTTAGAGAAATTGTATTGACTAGTATTTAGAGAAGTACACCCACAATCAAACACTTGAAAGAGATAATTAACTTATAACGATTTCGTTCTCTTTATAATAATTTCGATATCTTTAGGATTGAGCTATGACTGTCAATAAAAAGTAACATTTCAAGTCCTATATGTACGTAAAAAAAATGTCTATTATTATATGAGGAGCCGTTCACGGGTTGGACACATCTAGACGATAACTTAAAATGAATTTTAAAATGAAACGATATAATTATCACCATAACAATCTGAATATGATTGAACTTCTAAATTATTCTAACAAGTCATAAGCATTTCTTAATGCGTTGTGGATTGTAGCAAGTCATAAGCATTTCTTAATGCGTTCTGGATTGTATTGATTGGTATTTAGAGATGTACACATATAATTAAATACTTAAAATGGATAATTAGCTCATAACGATTTCATTATCGTTAAAACGATTTCCATAAATTTAGGATTGAGCAAAGACTATTGTGAATAAAAAGCGACCTTTCAAGTCCTATATGCACGTCAAAAAATGTCTCTTTTTATACGATAAATTTTAAAATAAAACAGATATAATTATCCTTATAACGATTTGAATACGATTGAGTGAATAATGTCATTAGATTAAAATTGAACTTTTAAGTTATTCTAACAAGTCATAAGTATTTTTTAATGCGTTATGAGTCGTATTAACTAATATTTATAGATGCATACTTCTAATCAAACACTTAGAATTGATAATCAACTCAAAACGATTACGTCATCGTTTTAACGATTTCGATATCTTTTGGATTGAGCGAAGATTGCCTCGAATAAAAAGTGACATTTCAAGTCCTGCATACACGTAAAAAATATATGTTATTATATAGAGAGCCGTTCATGGGTTGGACGCCTCTGGACGACCACTTAAAATGAAAGCGATATAGTTATCATTATAATGATTTGAATATGATTAAGTAAATAGTGTAGTTGATTAAAATATGAGCTTCAAAGTTATTCTGACAAGTCAAAAGCATTTCTGAATGTTTTCGTAGTCATATTTACAAGTATTTAAAGATACACACATCTAATCAAACAATTTAAAGAGATAATTAACTCATAACGATTTCGTTATCGTTATAACGATTTCGATATCTTTAGTATTGAGCAAGGAATACTGTGAATAAAAAGTGATCTTTCAATTTCTACACGTACGATAAAAAAATCTCTACTATTACAGGGTGAGCCGTTCATAGGTTGGACGCCTCTAGACGATCACTTAAAATGAATTTTAAAATAAAACCGATATAATTATCGTTATAACGATTTGAATATGATTGTGTGAATAGTGTCATTTATATTAAAATTTGAACTTTTTAGTTATTCTGATAAGTCATGAGCATTTTTTAATACGTTGTAAGTCATATTGACTAATATTTAGGGATGCACACCTCTAATCAAATATTTAAAATGTATAATTAGCTCATAACGATTTCATTATTGTTACAACGATTTTAATATCTTTCGAATCGAGGGAATACTGCAGCACATAAAAAGTAACTTTACGTCCTGCAGGCAAGTGAAAAAAATATATGTTATTATATGGAGAGTTGTGCACGGGTTGGACGCCACTGGATAACCACTTAAAATGAATTTTAAAATGAAACTGATATAATTATCATTATAACAATTTAAATATGATTGACTGAATAGTGTCATTAGATTAAAATATAAACTTCTATGTTATTCTGATAAGTCGTAAACATTTCTTAATGTGTTCTTAGTCATATTGACAAGTATTTAGAGATGCACACTTCTAATCAAACAGCTAAAAGGGATAATTAACTCATAACGATTTCGATATCTGTAGGATTGAGTGAAGACTGCTGTGATTAAAAAGTGACCTTTCAAGTCCAACATACACGTTAAAAAATGTCTCTTATTATATAGTGAGCCATTCACTGGTTATACATCTCTGGACAACCATTTAAAATGAATTTTAAAAAAATAGATAAAATTATCATTATAACGAATTGAATATGATTGAATGAATAGTGTCATTCGATTAAAATTTGAACTTCTAAATTATTCTGACAAGTTATAAGCATTTCTTAATGAGTTGTGAGTCGTATTTACTTATATTTAGATATGCACACCTCTAATCAAACATTTGGAACGGATAATTAACTCATAACGATTTCATTATTGTTATAAAGATTTCGATATCTTTCATATTGAGTGAAGACCGTTGTGAATAAAAAGCGATATGTTATCATATGGAGAGCCGTTCACATATTAGACGCCTTTGGACAATCACTTAAAATGAATTTTAAAATGAAACCGATAAAATTATCATGATAACGATTTGAATATGATTGTGTGAATAGTGTCATTTATATTAAAATTTGAACTTTTAAGTTATTCTGATAAGTCACTAGCATTTCTTAATATGTTGTAAGTCATATTGACAAGTATTTAGAGATACACACCTCTAATCAAACACTTAAAATAGATAATTAACTCAATTATTTCGTTATCGTTATAACGATTTAGATATATTTTGAATTGAGCCAAGACTGCCGCGAATAAAAAGTGACATTTCAAGTTATGCTTGTACGTAAAAAAATGTATATTATTATATGGAGAGCCATTCACGGGAACTTAAAATGAATTTTAAAATGAAAGCAATATAATTATCATTATGATGATTTGAATTTGACTGAGTGAATAGTGTCATTAGATTAAAATATGAATTTCTAAGTTATTCTAACAAGTCATGAACATTTCTTAATGCGTTGTGAGCAGTATTGGCAAGTATTTAGGGATGCACACATATAATCTAACACTTAAAATGGATAATTAACTCGTAACTATTTCGTTATCGTTATAACGATTTCGATATCTTTCAAATTGGGTGAAGACTGCTACGAATAAAAAGTGACCTTTCAAATCCAGCATATACATAAAAAAAATGTATCTTATTATATGGTGAGCCATTCATGGGTTATACACATCTCGACGACCATTTAATTAAAATGAATTTTTAAAAAAATAGATAAAATTATCATTATAATTATTTGAATATAATTGAGTGAATAGTGCCATTGATTAAAATTTGAACTTCTAAGTTATTCTCATAAATATTTCTTAATGCGTTGTGAGTACGTTGTGAGTCGTATTGACAATTATTTAGATATGTACAACTCTAATCAAACATTTAAAATTGATAATTAACTCATAATAATTTCATTATCGTTATAATGATTTTGATATCTTTCGAATTGAGCGAAGACTGTTGTGAATAAAAAGTGACCCTTCAAGTCCTGCGTGCACCTAAAAAAATGTATGTTATTATATGGTGAGCCGTTCCCCGATTGGATCTCACCTCTTGACGACCACTTAAAATGAATTTTAAAATGAAACCGATATAATTATCCTTATAACGCTTTGAATATGAGTGCGTGAATAATGTAATTAGATTAAAATATGAACTTCTAAATTATTCTCACAAGTCATAAGTATTTCTTAATGCGTTGTGAGTCGTATTGACTAATATTTAGATATGCACACATCTAATCAAACACTTAAAAAGAATAATTAACTCATAACGATTTCATTATCGTTATAACGATTTAGATATCTTTCGAATTGAACGAAGACTATCGTTAATAAAAAGTGAATTTTCAACTCCTACGTGCACATCTAAAAATGTGTCCTATTATATGGTCAGCCGTTCACGGGTTGGACTCATCTGGACAACCACTTAAAATAAATTTTAAAATGAAACTGATATAATTATCGTTATAACGACTTAGATATGATTGAGTGAATAGTGTCATTTATTTTAAAATTTGAACTTCTAATTATTCTGACAAGTCATGAACATTTCTTAATGTATTGAGGGTTGTATTGACTAAGATTTAGAGAAGCACACCTATATAATCGAACACTTAAAATGAATAATTAACTCATAACGATTTCATTATATTTATAACAATTTCGATATATTTAAGATTGAGTAAAGACTGCCGTGAATAAAAAGTGATCTGTCAACTCCTGCATGCACGCGAAAAAAAAGAAGTCTCTTATTATATAATGAGATGTTCACGGGTTGACGCTTCTTGATAACGATTTAAAATGAATTTTACAATGAAATCAATATTATTATCATTATAACGATTCGAATATGATTGAATAGATAGTGTCATTATATTAAAATTTGAACTTCTAAATTATTTTGATAAGCGATGAGCATTTCTTAATGCGTTTTGAGTTGTATTGACTAGTAAAAAATAAGGAAAGAAATTAGAGGCAAGTATGATTAGTTTGTAAACTTTTAAGTTATTTGTGAAAGGGATAATTAGAGGAAAAACTGCAAATTGTATTAATTTTGGAGAAATACGCTTACAATTTTTTTTTTCCTTTGGGAAAAATATGGTCAAATGTTGCAATCGTCCACTAATTATTAGCTTGTTCGGGCAATCTCTGTCGTCTTCGGTCCATGGTTCGCTCTCTGTTTCTTCTCTGTCTTTTTTTTTCCTACTTTCCCCACGTCTTCTCTTTTAGATTCTTTGAATTATTAATTTATAGATATATGAACTAAATTTGATATTTTATTTTTTTGATTTTTTAATTAATCTGTTTTTATTTTATATATTTGACCTTTTAAAAGCTTACAAGTGACTTTTTTTTATTTATATATGACTTTTTGTAATTAAATGTGACTTTTTTAATCTAAAAATAACACAAATGGGACTTTTATATACGTATAAGTTCTTAATGAAAAAGCAATTAAGACAAAATTTCTATAAACAACTTTCTAATTAAAAATTAATGTAAATGTAACTGTTAGATATACAACTTTTTAATTGAAAAAATTACATGTAATGTGATTTTTTACAACTGACTCTAAATCACAGATAGAGTAAATGTGAAATAATTATCATGCGACTTTTTAAAACAAAAAGTTACACATTACATGTTTTATGTAAATCTAGAATTTTAATCTCTATGTGACTTTTTAACTAAAAAAGTTACAAGTAATGTAACTTTTTACAACCAATTCAAAGTTACATATGGAATAAATGTGAAATAATCAATATGTAACTTTTTTAAAACAAAAAATTACATGGCAAGTGATTTTTGTAAATCTAGGTTTTTAACATGTATATGACTTTTTAATGGAAAAGTTACATAGAACATGATTTTTTAAAACTGACTCTATATCACGTATGGAATAAATGTCAAATAATTATTATGCAACTCTTTAAAACAAAAAATTGCATGTTCAAAAAATAAAATTTACACAGCATTCGATTTGTCTATAAATCTATGATTTTAGTTTCTACGTGACTTTTTAATTAAAAAAGTTATATATAATGTGACTTTTTACAGTCAACTTTAAGTCATGCATGTAGTAAATGCTATATAATAATCGTGAAACTTTTTAAAACAAAAAGTTACACGCGATGCGATTTTTGTGTGTAAATCTATGATTTTAACCTATATGTAACTTTTTAATTGAAAAAGTTATATGAAATGTGACTTTTTACAATTAACTTTAAGTCTTATATGTAGTAAATACCTAATAATTATTATGTAGTTATTTAAAATAAAAAGTTACATAACATGTGATTTTTTATATAAATCTATAATTTAATTGTATGCAACTTTTTAATTAAAAATGTTACATTGGACAAAACTTTTTAAGACCAACTTTAAGTCACGTATGTAGTAAATTTGAAATAATTATTATAAAACTTTTTAAAACAAAAAATTACATGATACGCGATTTTTGTTTAAATATCATATTTTAATCTGTTTGTGACTTTTTTAGTGAGAAAGTCATATGAGATGTGACTTTTTGATTATATATGACTTATTAATTAAATATGACTTTCTCTATACCTGACTTAATTAATTAATTGTTCTAAATGATTTTTTTTATATGTGACTTTTTTTATTTAAGTAATAGTAATCCAAATATAACTTACTAAATAAGTAACGTTAATTTGATCAATTAAAAAAACTTATATATTTAACCCATTTAACTAATCATAATTAATTAATAATAATGTTGATTGGTTTCTGGCATGGATAAAGAACATGGACGTACAACATTTTAGTAGGGTAGGACATTTGGCCGTGTCCAACATTTTTTGCACCTTAATTATACCCGAAGTTATTTTCATAAATCATTTGGATGTAATTCTCGAAATGATTTTTCATTTCGTGGTATTAAGTCTAAAAGCCCCTTTGTGAAATTTCCCTTAAATTGTGAAATTGGGAAAATTACAAGGAGAATGGTAATTAAGAAACATAATTGCAAAAGTCAAGTGTGAATTTTTTTTTAATTGCAAAAGGAGTAATTTTTACTTAATTCATGTCAATCTAAGACAACCAATATAGTTATTTATTTACTTTCATATTTGTTTTGGGCGGTTATATATATCTATACCACTTTTTTTTTAACTAAACACACCACGACTTTAACTTTTATTCTCATTTACTAAAAAGTTCAATGATTAAGTGATCTAAATAGCCTTTTATTATATATCCATTTATTTTTTAAGTACACCACAAAACAAAAAACTAATTCAAATTTTTTATTTCCACCGCACTTAAGAACCTTAATTTATTTCTTTTCTATACGATAATTGAAAACTTAAAAAGATAATGGTTTTATGTTTGAAAAATTTATGCAATATAGGAGAGACATGCAAACATTATTGAGATATCGAATCAAAATCATTATCAACGTTAATATGCACGGCTTTAATTTTTTCTTTGCTATCTTCTTCCATTTTCCCTCCTCTCCAATTCAATTTCATCACAAACTAAACTTTTCCCAAATATATTTTTTTGCTTGTTTCAAATATGTGAAATAGTGAACAGTCTCTTTCGAAATTCATTTTTTATAGATAATCTTCTTCTATTTTTATTTATTTTTTGCAAAGAAAACCAATTAAATTTCAAGGATCTGATTTTGTATTTGTGTGTCTGTGTTGGATCTCTAGTCAGGTGAAAGATTTCTGAGAGAGAAAAAATAGGGAATTGTAGAAGATCGAGGAGGATGTGGTGTAGATTCCCCTTTTTTGGTTTTTAATTTATTTCACTTTTAAAATTTAGGTTTGATTTGTAAACTAAATGTAGTTTATTTATTAAAAAAATGTACTTCAATGATGGTGGTGTATTTATCTTGTAGTGTGGTTAGTAAAAATGGTGGTGTAAAAATAACAACCCATTTGTTTTTCTTCTTTTAATATTTTATTATATTATTACATAATCAATATTAATTAGGAATAATGTAGATGTCCTAAATTTGTCGCATTTTTCTCAATTTGAATTCAATTCAACTAAATTAATGAGAGGAGATGAACATAAAGCCATCAATAATTTTTCCCAAATAATAGAATGTTTCCCAATAAACACCATCCATTTTACCATATAAATGTGGGTGTTCATTCAAGAAAACCTTCTTCTCATTTTGGAAATTAATTCTTCAGTGAATTTCTTCCAACAAGTTCCCACTAAATCTAATTAAACAACAAGCTTTAAAAATATTTATTTGGCATATAATGTAAAAATGATCTCCTCCCACCCGTCTGACAGGCTATCCCGCCAGACAGGTGACATGGATGGCAGCCCCCATGTGTCTGGGCCCAGGCACATGGGGGCTGCCCAATGACAGCCCTCCATGTAGTGGGTGGCGGGACAGCCCGCCACCTATTTGGAAGGAAAAAAGAACTCGTATATAATGATTAATCTTTGAACTAAGTAATTTGAATCAAAACTAGAACAGATTCTTTTGAGAGAGAAATTAAAAATATATGTATTCAAGGAAAATGATTGAAATTGAAATCTTTGCTACAGTCCTTCCCTATCTGTAGAGGAAAAGGGGAGGGAAAATTAGGTATATCTGGACTGGGTACAACACATATCTCTACTCGCTAAGCGACTCCTATGCTAATCATTGGAGCTTCCTTTCCATAGACGGTGACAAATAATCTAAACTAAGTAATTTGGATCAAAACTGGAACAGATTCTTTTGAGAGAGAAACTAAAAATATTTGTATTCAAAGAAAATGATTGAAATTGTAATCTTTGCAATAGTCCTCAAAAGGAGAGGGAAAATTAGTTACATCTGGACTAGGTACGACACATATCCCTACTCGCTAATCGACTCCTATGCTAACCATTGAAGCGTCCTTCTGAGTGACGGTGTGACCTCTTTATTGTCAAGTGAAGCGGCCTTCTTCCTTTGGTTGAGCGAAATGCCTTCTGAATGGAGTGACCTTTACTTTCCATTAAGCGAAATATCAAGTGTCTCTCGTTACTTTCCTTGCAGCGCTCATACCCTTTTATCCAATTACCCATTGTCATTCATTCACCGTCAATGATCAATCAATATTTATGTTTACAATTGTGATTTTTCTTTTTCTTTTTCTTTTCTTTTTTTATTTTTTGCGGTGTTATATGAGCTTGGACAATGCTCGAATATACCATGTCTAAGCCTAATTCTCAATGTACGACATTTTACTCTTCGTAAATCTTGCATCTTAGTTAGCTAGCTACAAAATGCAATATCATTGACATTACCTTAATTCATTCGAATTTCAAACAACCGACAACATCATCAAATAGTTAGATATTCGAAAAATTCATTGTGAGCTCCCATTCGCAACAACATTTATCCTTTATACATCTTTTGGTTGTAAGGATAACAAATAAAGTGAGATCAGAAGAACAAAGAACACTTACTAAAATGAATAGAGAAATTGCAAATCGATCATTCCTTGCCCAAACTAAAACATCCATATAAACTAAATCATTTCATTAAAATTAATAGAAATATAAAAAAGTATGAATATAGCTGATTTTGCTTGATGCCCTTACACTTTAAACTTTCATGACCAATTGATAATTGGACGCCATCAATCGTTGTGTGGCTTACTAGCCTTCTTCGATGCTACAAATTTCGTTATTGTACAGGACTTGCTTCGTCAAGTTATGTCCAACATTGTTTTAGCTAAACCAATTAAACTATTGATTGATGCTTCATTTTGAAGAAACAAGCACACCTTTGTACTGCAGCAAGTAAAATTGTTGTGTCGAGATAAGTTTTGCCATACAAGAAGAACTAATACATTAGCGTCCTCCATATATGTTCCATTAAAAAATCAAATCAATAAAGTGAAATTAATTGCGTCAAATATTTGGTTACAATAACTCAAGCCATATAAACAAAACTAAAAGCATCAATTATATATGTAAAAAGTCGAAGAGAAAAGAAACAAGACCAACAACCTTAGTAAGGAATATAAAACATGATACCTAAAACACATATATAGTCACATTCTTTTGTCCATGATGTTACTAGTAACAACAGAAAGGCCATTAAATTCACAAATTAGCAGACTATGCAACATCTCGGCAAATTTTAATCATGTAATCGTTATGTTGATGATGGTTTAATATTTATTGGATTGTTATCAACAAAAAGGTTATAAGATTATTGAATTGAATTACATCAAATGTAAAGTTACAAGATTATTACTCAAATGAATGCCTAAAATTTGGAATGGGGCTATTGATAACATGATTGTTATTTTTGACAATGATTGAATTAGAATATGATTATTGACAACACGATTGTTCTTTTGACGATAATTGGAAAATTGTTGGAATGGCACTAATTGAAAGATTACAAGATTAATACTCAATTGAACGTTCAAAATTAGAATATAACAATGTGAATATATTGAATTGCATCAATTATAAGAATACAAGATGATCATGCCAAGAATTTGAATATGGCAATGTGATCGTATTGTATTAATTGAAAGGTTACAAGGTTTGTCCTTCAAATGAATGCCAAGAATTTGGATAAGGTTATTGACAATGTGAATGTTATTGTAACGATGATCGAGTAACTACTTGAGATACCACAAAATGTAAAAATTGACGATGATTAAATATTCAATTGAGCTGGCATCAATAAGTGTTACTCAAGTAAGGCCTAAAGACAAGAATATGACTATTGAATTGTATAACTCAAAGTGTAGCCACTTAATTGAAAAGCCACATTAAATTGAAGGAGTCAAGTTACATAAGATGAAAGCACGATGACTTAATTATAAGGCGACACAAGTATAAGGATTTCTCGAGCCATTTGCCACCTTACCCTCTAAGTGTACGGTGCCAGATCGCACCACCTGTCACTTTTTAATTGGTAGAACTCAAAGGTTTATTAAAAACAACTAGGTCCAGATATTTTTAGCGACTATAAATCAGGAGAAGGGAGGTGAGGATTTCTCAAACCTCCCAACCACCCCACTTTTCCTTCTTATCCCTCTCCACGTCTCTATCTCCACATGCATGTTAATTGTCCTATTTCTCAAATGTATAAGTAGGGGAAAATTCGTCCAAAAATAATAAGGGAAGAAGAACAACCCCAAAAACCTTCTAAACTTTTAGTTTTGCATTTGGATAAGGCCATTATATATATATTATATATATAAGAAAACCAACTTAAAACACCACTTTGATCAAGAAAAATGAAGGTTTTGAGGGCATTTTTCAACAATTCAAAGAATCTTTGGAAAAATCAAGTTAAAAACGTGAGTAAATAATACTTTGATTCCCTGTTTGCATTTATAATGTTTTGATATGATAAACATGGTTTTAATTAAAATATTCTATGAAACAAACATGGATTTGATGCA
>CAVNYN010281945.1:0-30320 GCA_963692815.1 Nyctanthes arbor-tristis
AATCACCTTTGAACTTTTTAGGGTCCACAACTTCCGCACGATTACAGCGCATTCAAGTTTGGTGCCTGAAATTTGATACCATTCGTAAAGAAACTCCTATATACTCTTCTATTACTTCATTCCATATCTAACCGGTGTGAAGTTGGTTGGTTGGTAACATATTTACTGCTTCCAATCATTTGGATGAAAATTCACAAGAAGAAGTAGAGGAGATTGAGTACAATATGAGATGAGAGGAGTGGGATTAGACAAATGGTCAAAGAGAGAATCAGGTGACAGAGAAAGAGTGAGAAATATGGGTTCTTTTAAGAATAAAAATTCACTTTTGTGTGATCCCATGCTTATCTTCTGTCGGAAAAGCGTGAGAATGATTCTGCTGTCACACAGTGCTAGGATTGGGTCTGGTTTAGCCTGGATCAATGCCCTATCATTGTCTACTTGTTATTTGTTATTCGGGACAAAATGCTCCAGGAGCATATTTAGAGTTTTTTTAGAGTTATTAAGCTGTGATAAAGGAAAAAAATTTAATTCGATAAGATTACGTATAAAATTATCTTGTTAATCAAGTACGCGAGGCTTGGTATGTGTAAAATTCTATATTAAGCAAGTGGTGTAGCTAGTTGAAGGGGTAAAGGGTAAAAAAAAAAAAAAGGCTTTTTAAAAAATTGGGGGTAGCTGGGATCGGCGTCGCCACACATTCCGCTCATTGGTACGTTTTGTACTTTGATTTTCCCGCTTTTTTTATTTGGTAAATTTTGAGATAATTGTTTCTTTTATTTTTAACAAAAATTTTTGTGAAAGAATTCAGAGAAAACTTAAACATGTGACCATTGGGTTTAGCAACTAATCCTTAACAATTTTGCCCATTTATTTTGTTTGTTAATCTTTTTCACTAATAAATTAAAATACTAAATCTAACATGTCAATTCTAAAACAAACTCGAATCCATCATAATTCATTAATTCATCATTTCTACCGTGTGTATTGGTGAGTTTAATATCATTTAAATTTTTAATGCATTTTATATATATATTTTTGAATTTGTTGGTTTTATTAGGATTTTTTAAAATTAGACAGGTAATATGTATTTTTTCCATTATTATCTATATGTACGAATGATTATATGTAAGAATGTATGTTGTTTTTTAAACGATCATGAACTTTACGATTACTAAGTCCATCGATCTTATTGATTCAATTAATATATACTTGTGTTTTTATATTTTTTACAGAGTATAAATATTACAGATTTATGTTTAACTATATCTAATAATATATTTTAATAAGTTTTTCTACCTATACAATACACGGATAGTTTAACTTATTTATATATTGAAAGGATAATGATATATGTCCACCTCATCATGCGTCTATCCTACATCCACCATATTGAAAATGATAAAAATATACACATTTTAGGCACCTTTTTAAGGTAGAGAGGTTCCATTCTCCATCATATATTGGCAAAAAAAATGTGGATTCATAGGGTCAAATTTATTGCTCATTTGGAGTTTTTAAATATACATGTGGATTTTTAATTAATCAATAGTTTTTTTTTTTTTTTTTTGTGGGTAAGGATGAACCCGAATATTCAAAAAGCGGGGGTGGGGAGCGCGTAAAAGTTAAAATTGAAAGAAAATAAACGAGAGGAAGAATACCATCTTGGCTAATACCTTATTAACCGGGAAATGATTCCCGAAAATTTATTTACAGCTAAACTTTATAAAATTTTATTTATTTATTTTTCATTTTCTAGTAGGAAGGAGCATAAAATAAAACACAATAATTATATTAATCAATTAATATATTTTTTGATTTGATATAAGTGACCTCAATTAGCTTCGCGATCAAGACTACAGCTTTTTACCCAAAAAAAATCAAAATTTGTACTACAGAATTAATTTCATTGTTATTTAAGGGTCGATTTGGCAAAGCCTATAATCATGTAGATTGATGGAACAAATTGATTATTATAGAATGTTTCCTCTATCCTCATCATACTTTATATCCCTTGATCAACCACATAGATTTTGACTTAAAATTATGTTCACATTGCATGACCATAAACACTAATAACTATAAAGGAAAAATTATCCTTGAGTAATGTCATAGTCAAAATGGATGCACTGCTGGTTTTTGAAGCCTTCAGTAGCTCTTTTTCTTATTTATCACATTCCGGATTAGTCATTGATAATTGTCGAAAGCTTTTTAATAAGATTGTTGGTATCACTTTCTATTATGTTCGGAGACCCACGAATCAAGTTGCTAATCGCGTTGTGAGGGTACCTGGCTCTATATCAAGTACCTTTGAGAGGGTTGGGATTCCACACTGATTCATGATTTACT
Organism: Nyctanthes arbor-tristis; assembly: GCA_963692815.1. Lineage (NCBI taxonomy): Eukaryota > Viridiplantae > Streptophyta > Magnoliopsida > Lamiales > Oleaceae > Nyctanthes > Nyctanthes arbor-tristis. Next base: position 2,347 of record CAVNYN010281945.1, read on the forward strand.
TCCTATGGATGCAAGTAATGAGTAAATTTTATTTCCCAAAAAACAATAAAAAAAGAAAATGAATCGTATGTGAAACTAGTTTTGTGCGCAATGGTCGCGGGCAGTGATATTGTGTGTGGGGACAGAAAATGGTTTAGTATTGGAGAAAGAATAATTAAGGGCCTATTGTTTGTAGGCTGTTTTTCACTGATAAAAGGGATAAAATTGAATAAAAGAAAATGAGTGGAAAAGGCCCACAAAGAACAAACATAATTGATTAGGGTTATAGGGAGTTATGATGCGTTCAATTTGGCCTTTTGCTTTACTTTTTTGTTATAGTAATTTTAGCCCTCACCTCAATGTTAAAGTTCTTCCTTTTTAGCTGTTTTTATTTTTATGCCCCCCTTAATCTTTCTTTATGAAATTTTGGCACTCGGGTACACTTTTTATCTCATATATACTTTAATTCCTAACTTTACACATATGTTTGGACAATCCGGCTACAAAGCCTTATCTATTTCCTATTAAGGAGGCTTATGGTTTACGTAGCGGAAATATAACAAAAACGGTCCCCCTGAGCCCTATTAATAGAGGGGCCGCTTTTGTTAGATTTCCGCCACGTACGCCATCTATCTCCTTAATAGAAGTCTTATCTATCTCCTTAGCAAATTTCTATGTTTGGATAGTCGTAAAATGTTTTCTATCCACGTCGTTTTACGCATTTGTCTTTTTAACTGTTTTTTTTAATAGTATTATCCTTGACCTTCATTTCATTTTTCAGTTAAAACCTTTTAATTGTGAAATCTATCCTAAACAAATATGTTCATATTGTCAGCCCCTCAATGAATAAGTAAGATTATTGCTGTTTGAGGTGGTTTGAGTTCTTATTAACATGGTTTGTAAAGCTATTCAACATGTCAATGTCTTCAGTATTTTCCAAATGAAAGGAAATAGATTGAAGAGTGAAATCCTTTGACAACTGCAAAATAACTTCAAAAATATCAACAATTGCAAAATAACTTCAAAAATATCATGGAGCTCAACTCCATGCTGTTCAACTTGACAATGTTACTAAATATAAGAAAGTAGTTAATGTATAATAATAGTTTTAAATTAAAAGTTTTGGCTCTACCGTCAAAGTTTGACGTACTCTATAATGAGATTACTAATATCGGGATCAACTAAAAGTGATCAACTCAATAATTTGATAGATAAACATGAGACTACTAGAATCAAGAAAATAAAGAAAAAGCATCCACGCGTGAAAATTTTGCCACTTATAATTATTGAAGGAATAATCACTATGTATTCATTGTTCAAAATAATCTCATTACACTAACGTCTATGTAGCAGTCAAATTCTTATTTAATAAATGTGAAGTAGAAAGGGATAATAATTGATGGGGCTTTTGAGGCAAAGTCCTGGAGTGAAAAATTAAGGGATAAAAATGTAGTGGCCTTAACGGCACGCCATATGATATTTTTGCCAATGCAAATGATTGGTAAACAAAAGGCGTTTTTGACTTTGAAAATCCCACTTTTCGTTGTCTATGTGATTTTGACGTTTTATGAATGAATATAATTAAAGTTAAAAAGACAAGAAATCTTGATAAATCACTATTTCTTGACTTTTTGAAAATCTTGATGAATCAATGTGTAATAATAATTCAAATCTAAAAGTATCGTTGCTAGTACTGATTCAAAAACAGTTCAGCGATTATACTATTTAAAAATATACTACTTGTTTGATTTTTTTATTGTGAAAATAGTAGAACCGGATACTGAATTTTCTTACCAAGAACGCTCACTTGGATGGTTGAGATAACTATTTTGAAAGGGTACGTAAGTATTGAATTTAATTATTAAGAATATATATTCCAAAAAAACATTTTTTTTTTTGCAACATTGTGGGAGAAGGAGCAATGTTCTTGACTTCTTGTAAGGATTCTCGCTTGGGCCCTTTGTATAGACAGACCACCGATGGATGGTGTTCCACTTGGCGCAGGGGTGAGCCCAAGAGACATTCTCTTTCGGCCATTTTATTCGATTTATTTTTTATTGGCACTAGGTATTTCAGCTTGTACCGGGCTAATCCTGAGCCTCCAAGATCCCGTCTCTAGAACCCTGGAGGAGGTAAATCGCAGGATATGCCTCGAATAGATCCTGGTTCCACCGCATTTTATTCGATTATTATTATGATTTAAACTTGTCCCAATTGCTTTTTGTTTCTATATTTTTGATATAATAAGTGAGTGAAAATAAGCTGTGCAAGTGCAAGATGTTACAAGTCATATCAATCCCATGACATGTATAGACATGATCATTTTTAGTTTGCTAACATCGTAAAAAGACTAAAAATAAAAGTACATGTGGTACATTTGATTTTTGTTCGAAAATAGTCCTCTTTTCAAAAACTATTTGGATAGTTTTATACTCTAGGAGATACTGCAACATTTCGTCCCAATTCAAGATTTTCGTCAAATTGTCACTTCTAACTTCTTATAAAATGACAAATTTACACACAATTTAAATAAACAAAGAATTGGGGAAAAAAAGAAAAAGAAAAAGAAAAATGAAATGGAAAGTTAAAATATAAAATTATTGTTACCAAGGTCGTGATAGGGAAGGAAAATTTTAATGTTAAAATTTATTACGAGTTCGTTTCGACATTGATAATACGTCTGAAAAAATAGTTATAATTATCTGATAGAGAAGACAACAACCATGAACAAGTAGTGCCACGGTGGTAGTGGGTTCTTTGTAAGGATGAAGAACAAATTGGAACAAGCTGGGGTTTGAATTATTTTAGGATTTTACATTTTCTTCTTTGACATTTTCTTTCCTTTCCCTTTTTTTCCCTTTCTTAGTTTTGTCCATTTTTATTTAGAATGTGGAGCATAAATTTGTCATTTTGTAAAGAGTTAACGATGACATTTGATGAAAATTGTGAATAGCAACAAAATGTGATAATTAATGAAAGGTCAAAGAACGAGCGAGTTGAAAAGAAAGAATAGGGACAAAATTATGTGAAAGTTGAAAGATTGAGAAAAAGAGGGTAAATTGCACAAACTATTTAATATTTTAGAGTAACCAAATCGAATTGAATTGCTCCCTTTTTTGCTTTTTTCCCTTTTTTTACATTTTTCTTGCTTTCCTTTATCTTTTTCTGGAAAGAAAAAGGGACATCGTTGATATGAATATATGTAGTCAATGTGTAGTCAGAGTGATAAGAAAAAGATTTACATTCATCCCGGATACAAAAATCTTCAAGATTAATAGCAAATGAAGCAAGTTGGTGGGACACATTATATTTAACATATGGCAAGGACAACCACCTAATTTGTTTAACAAGGTTACAATATTCTTGAAGATAATATATATATATATAAAAATTAAGTGACTGACATTCAGTGACATCAATTTGAAAAGATATCATGACAAGGTCTAGGCATTTGGTTTTCGGTTTTGGTCAGTGAATGGACCGAAACCGAAGTGAAAAGTTCAGTTTCAGTTGTTTTATTAGTTTCAAAACTGAACAGTTTAAGTTTTGTTTGGTTTTTATATTTAATAAATTTACACATTGCTAAACAAAAAAATAAAAACAAATTTTAATAGAAAAAATGTTGAAACTAAACATGGTAGTAAAATTACAAAAACAATACTAAAACTAAAAAAGTAACCAAATTATTAAAAAGTTGTATTAGACTTTGAAAAAATAAGCTCAAAACTAAATTATATTATAAGTCAGTGGGTTTCCGTTTGGTTCTCGGTTTTAGAGTGAAAACCGAGATTAATTATTCGATTTTCGATCTCGGTTTCGGTCTCAAATTTTTCCCAAAAACCCAAATGGTTTCGGTGTTTTCGGTTGAGTCTTGGTTCCAGTTTTTTTGTCCACCTTGGCATTGTCATTTTGCAAGCTCAAGGCTATGAATGGAAAAGGATGCTCAGTCGTTGGGCCTGGTTTGGTTAGTTTTCTGGGCTCTTTTTGTCTAGTTAAGATATTTTTGGCAAGAAAATTGGGGGAAAACGGTGATTTGCTTTACGTAGTGAAAAACACGTCATGATATATGGTTGGAAAAATATATTAACACTACACCTTTTTATAATTGCATCACATTTTTTTACATAAATGGTATATTACTTTTATTTATTTTCTATTTACACTCCCATACGTTTTTATCACATTCCTTTTTGTACCTTTTTTTTTAAATCAAATATAGTACTTCTTACCTCAAATAATAATTTCCATCCAATTTCTTTTATCACCATACTCCTAAGAGATGAAAAAAATTATTAGTTTGCACTTAACTATTTGCCATCTTTTTTTTACTTATTTAAAGTATTTAGCGAATTCTTGAACAAGATTTTTGGATGAAAACATTTTGTGAATATAAGAAGGTATTTGAAATTAATAGAATGTCAAGAACAAAAATGTGATGAAAAAAGTTAAGAGCATATGTATAATAATTAGAAATACCTAAGGATTGTAATGCAATTAGAATTGTGGTGCAATTATTAAAAAGGTAATTTACACTTAACATCCCTAACATTTCAAATATTTATAAATCATATCCCACCCTAAAATTTTCCTTCTGTGGGTCCTCAATCTTTTAAGAAATCCCTAAATTTAGTCCCTAGTGACGGAAATCGTCAATTTCGTCTGTTAAGTCAGGGGTATTTTTGGTAAAATATAAAAAAATAAATATTTAAATTTAAAAAAAGGGAAAAGGAGGACTTCCCCTTTTAGCCGCCGGAAATGGTACCCCAACCTCTTGGGAGGCCCCCTGTGCTGCTGGATATGGCAGCACTTGCTACTGTTTTCCGGCAATCTTTGGGGAATGGGAGTCTCCCCCTCCCCGCATCCTAAAATGGCAGCTGGCAACCAAAATGAGGAGGGTTTTTCTTTCTTTTTTTTCAATTAAAATATTTATTTTTATATTTTAGTAAAAATGCCTCTGACTTAATGAATGAAATTGATGATTTCCTTCACTACGGACTAAATTGGGAATTTCTTAAAAAGTTGAGAGCCCACAAGAGAAAAATTAAAGATTGAGAACGTAATCTATAAATATTTGAGATGTTAGGGGCGTTAGGTGTAAATTACCTTTATGAAAAAGAGTGGTGTTAATATAGCCACTTTTATGACAAATAATGAGTACGTGCGTTGCACGTTTTACATACAAAATAATCATATGTACACATAATCAGAGTAATAATATTATTGTAAACTTTACTGTGATAAATCATAAAAATATAAAGAAAAATGAATGATATGGATGTTATGGCGAGTGATTGATATCTTAGAATAAAATGATTAACGAAGTTAAAAAATACCAAAAACCTCAATAAAAAATTGATATGAGGTTTAGTTATTTCTTTTTCGATTCTACCATTTCTAAAATAACACTTTAATGTAAGCTTATATAAGTTTAGTTTTGAGGGTAAAGCATTCATTTGCCGATACATAAAATAAAAATTTTACTAAACGTATTTTGTAATAGAAATAAAACACTATGATTGGATGATTTCAAGTAACTTAATTTATAAAATACTGAAATCAAAAGTGAAACCAAATTTTAATTTAAGAGGGAGCATGAGTGAAATATTATAATGAAATGATGTACGCAAATAAACCTGAAAATTCCACATTTATCTCAAAGCTTTGTGAAATGTTGTTTACGATTCCTTTATTCTTTTATGCTGGATAAAGAAGTAGGACACAGAAATTTAAAACTAAAAAAAGGGTAATGAACCATAATATATATACACCGAAATATACATATTTACATTGAATTAAATTAAATATCATTTATTGTTACAAATTATTTTATCCTAATTGTATAGCCCCACTAAATGCTTGAGAGGTTAAGAAATGAAAACGTTAAAGATATGTACGATTTAATTATTAATATTTATAGCTTTTATTTATTTATTAATTTAAATTGTGATATTGAACTTTAATTTTCTACAGCGATTTTTGAATAGTTTTTTTTCTTTTTCCTTTTCGTTTTTTAATGCATATTATTTAACATGTATTTAGGGAATGATGTGGCATATTCCTTGTCCATTCATTTATTTCTCATCGAGTCCTTGTACTTAATGTGGTCTTGCGATTAGGTTATTATATTTTGTATCACACTAATTAATAGCCACATTTTTAAACTTTTAGTTTTGGACGATAAAAATGAGAAATTCAAGTATTTATCCCAATTATTGGCAAAATAATTATCGTGTCGCCTAATTTATTGTTGAATTTTTTACGGGATGTTACAATCTACCCCCTTAAAAAAATTTCGTCCTCAAAATTCGTTAAACAATAATTATTATTTTCATAAGCATAGTAAGCAACCGTGTCAATATCATCAAATTTTCAAAAGTATAGTATGTGACCAACAATCCATCTAGCTATGTAGGTATGGCTCAAAATATAGTACTATAGATTATTTAGTAATTTCATTCTTAGTACCATAGATTATTTAGTAATTTCATTCTTACACCAATTCTTGTGCTAAATTTGTTAAATATCGTGGCAAATCTTAATATTTTGAAAAAAATGGCCGTTTATCTATTCTTTAATTCCTCAAAATTACATTTCAATGAATTTAACTGCCATGTATTAGTTAATAGCAAAATTCAAAGTTCAGTATGCACACTGGTGGATTTCATTATACGGTCAAAAGCTAAAAAAATTTAGGAGTCAATAATGGAATTGGTGTAATAATTTATAGATCAAGTTCAAATAGGAGGACATTGAAATTCAAGTTTAGTTTGGGTGCAATTTAGCCTAAAAGAAACTTTTTCAATTGAAGTAAGGGTTAGTTAGGTGAAGAAACTAAAGTTCGGAGCTTAAAAGAGCGTAAAATTACTTTCTGGGGGTGATCTGAAGCGAATTAGGAGTTTAGAGACGTTAATGGCCTTTTCGGAAAAGTCTGGACATTGAAAGCCATGCGGTCGCACGATCTAACCATACGGCCGCATGGTGACAAGCAGAATGGGCAGAATCATAGGGGTGGCTACACTGTAAATCAGGGTCTCCGCACCCTCGTTTTTGTCCAAAATGAAGGGCACGGTGCGGCGGTACCAGCGAAATGATGTGCCCACACCGGGCGGGCAGCCTGCATTTCTCAAATTTTAACCATCTTTTGCTCCCTTTTCTTGCTTCTCTTATAACTATTTTGTTTCTAAAACATACTCTAGTATACATAGAAGCCATACAATATCTTGTTGGGTTAACTTAGCACCTGGAAATGAAACAAAAATTATCATTTTCTTACCTGTTCTTCCTTTTCTTTGTTGAACTTAGTAAAGTTTTCAATGGTTGATTTTTCTTTATATCTTCATTTTGTATTTTGAGTGCTCTTTCCCACTATCTTCTAATGCTTAAGTTCAAGATTAAATCCTTCAATTTAACATTCTAAGGGGGAACTAATCATCGTCAAAATATTAAAGAATTTCATTTTATTCCTCATCCCTATGACTTTGTATCATACAACTTAATAAGCATAACTTTTACTTAACAAGCTAGACAAAGGTAATTAAATCACTTATAAACTTAGTAAAGGATAACTTACGTGCAAGCCAATCAGAGAATGCCTCGCGCGAAGTAGGATTTGCATGTAATGATCCTTGGAATCTTGCTCTGAAACCACTCTTGTCACGCCTCCGTTATTTTCCCCTTATTATTGGATATATTCGAGAGTGGAAGCTTTTAAGTTTAATTTCATTTTTGTGTGATTAATGAGGACGGGGCTTACCAAACGAACACTTTGTATAATTTCATTTCGATTTAGTAAAGATCAAGGAATACAACAGGTTATGATAATAAGTATTTCATTTATTAACTTAGCCAAGCCAAATTTCTAGGTTTTTACATTGATATACTTATTGATACAAAAATTATTAGGCTGATGTAGTGTTTTTTAGATAAATTTATAGGCAAAATATATCCTTATAGTTTCAAAGATAGGTCCCTTTCTACATATAAAATCCACTTCCATCCATGGACATGCTCCGACTCTTGGCTTTCTTGATTATCTTGCTTTCAACTATTTACAAAATTGTAGAATGGGGAAGTGAGTACAACATACTCAGTGAGTAACAAAATATCTTGATTCACCTTTCGTTTAAGAAACTCCTTTTTCAGTCGAAAGTTCAAGAAAACTATGAATTTATACAAAGCTTTTGGATGCACAAGAACGCCCTATAAGTAGTTAAACCACTACCTGTGGTGTGCACATAATTCAAAGATTCAAATTGAACAAGATCACATGGTATGGTCGTAATACCACAAAGATTACCATATAACCAAAACGACCAAGATCACATAGTATGGTCATATTACCACAAAGCAAAGTAAAACGGGTAGAACATTAACTGATGATTCAAATGCAACAAACCAATTATGATGACGATGCATCAAAAATCTATGCATATCTTATGAAAATGTTATGAACAAAAGAAAAGGAATCAAAGTATCAGTTACTCACTTCAAAGATTTGCCGAAGATTGCTAAGTTGGAAAATATCTCCAAAACCTAAATATTCCTTATTCAAAGTGGTTCTTTAAGTTGGGATCCTCCTATATATGGAAAAGGGCCCTTTTCAAAATGTAAATATGTGTTTTGGTGGGTTTTTTATAGAGTTCGATCACATTTCCTAGCATTGGACGAATTTCAGATAAAGGGGGGAGATTTTGGAGTAACTTGGTGGGTTTCCTTACCTTTTGGACCTATTTATACTTGTTATAAATTAATTGTTTTTAAACCATATTTGGAATCCATTATTTACAAAAAATGACAAGTGTCTTAAAACTTGGCAAAAATAGCAAGTCCATTATATACAAAAATGATAAGTTTCTTAAAACTTGGCAAAAATAGCAAATCCATTATTTACAAAAATAACAAGCGTCTTGTAAGCTGGCGAAAATAGCACCATGTATTTAGGGACTGATGTGGCCTATTTCTTGTCCATTCATTTATTGCTCATCGAGTCCTCATACTTAATGTGGTCTTATGATTAGGTTGTTATATTTTGGATCACACTAATTAATAGCCACATTTTTAAGCTTTTAGTTTTGGAACATAAAAATGAGAAATTCAAGTATTTATCCCAATTATTGGCAAAATAATTATCGTGTCGCCTAATTTATTGTGGAATTTCTTACGGGATGTTACATTGAGCATATTAAAGGTAGTGAAAATAAAGCAGCAGATATATTAAGTAGATTAATAATAGATAAATATTCTTTAAATTTTGAAATAATGTGATTCTTTCTTTCAGATGGCTAGACTGCCTCTTAGACCTGGTATTCCTCCATGTAATAACTTTGCATCACAAGTTTTTTTACAGACTTCATCTAGCCAGAACAGAACAAATTATCAAGATCACATACACTTTGGTAAACAAGAACTTATTTATTTTCCAAATAGTAATATTTCTTTTAAAACTTTAAAACATATTACATCATTAAGTAAAGAAGAAAAATATCCTTTAGACAATCTTTGGATATCTTATAATAAGAATCTAAAAAATCAGAAATATTTTTCATACGTAGATAGAAGTCTTAGATAACATTAAAGAGTTAATCTAGAGGTGAACACGGTTCGATTTGGACGGGTTTTGATTTAATTTCAAACTAAACCACCGGATACGGTTTGCAAAAACTGTAAACCAAACTAAACCATTTCATTTTTTAAACCAAATCAAACCAAACCTATTTTTTGGGTTTGGTTCAGTTTTAAACCACGGTTTGCTTTTTTTTTTTAAACAAAAAAAAGAAGGAAAAACCATGTTTTGATTAAGCCAATTTTTCTCATTCAAATCTTTCCTAACAATCGTGTATCTATTGGTACAATGAGAATAGATTTGAATAGGATAAATTTATAAATATAAATCTTTTATTATACTAGTATGTGTTTTGAATACTAATAACAACTTCAAGCTAAAAAGAATACTAAATTTTATTAAAAGAAGTGAAAAATGCCTTGTAACATATGTACTTAAGATGAGAAATTGCTAAAATTTGCTTATTGAGGTGATATTTGGTCTAAAATCTTCCAAAAATATGTTCAATTAACTTTCTATAATTTCTTTATAAAATTTTTCATAGAAATACTAAAATCATTCCAAATATTTGTCCATTGAAATGTCAAAAATCACTAATTTAATTTGAAATATATAAAAAGCAGTTTGATTTAGATGGTTTTTCAAACGTTGAAACCTAAATGAAACCATTTAGAATGGTTTACAAAGTTTTAAAACCAAACCAAATCATTTCAATTTTTAAACCAAACCAATCCAACCCACTTTAGCATATTGGTTCGGTTTTTCGGTTTGACGTTTTATTTGTTCACCCCTAATTTAATCCAATAAATAGTCTGGCCGAATCTAATGGTTCTTTGAAGATTATTAAATCCTTTAAAAAGTGGGTTTTTAGCATCTTTAATGCTATCTATGACTTCTATCCGTGTATGAAAAATATTTCTCATCTTTTAGATTATTATAAGATATCCAAAGATTGTCAAAAAGACATTTTTCTTTTTTACTTAATGATGTAATATGGTTTAAAGTTTTAAAAGAAATATTACTATTTGGAAAACAAATAAGTTCTTGTTTACAAAAGCGTATGCGATCCTGATAATTTGTTCTATTCTGGCTAGATGAAGTCTGTAAATAAACTTGTGATGCGAATTTATTCCCTGGTAGGAATACCTTGTCTGAGAGGTGGTCCGGCCATCTGAAAAAAAGAATCACATTATTTCAAAATTTAAAGAATCTTTATATATTATTAATCTACTTAATATATCTGCTGCTTTATTTTCATATCCTTTAATACGCTCAAAAACTATATTAATTCCAGTATTGATTATTCTATCTAGAAAATTTAACAATCTTCTTCTACTACTCCTCTTAGTATCTGTTTTCATTTTGTTATAAAATGATACTATTGCAACACAGTCTGTTCTAACAGTGATTTCTTTTTTAGAGATAATAAAGAGTTCAAAACTAGCTAGCGCATAGTGTACTGCTAATAATTCTGTAGCTATACTATTTATGTTTCCTTTTTCTTTATAATTTTTACTATTATATCTACAAATTCTTTCTGTGGTTTTATCAGCATATTTATTGGGTTCGCAAATTAAAATTGCTCCACATCCTAGTATACTTTCTTCCATTTCTATTATTAAATAATCTGTTTCTAATAACATAGCTAGTTTTGGCAAACTCTTTATTTTTTCTTTTATTGTTTAAACTAATTTTATATCTTTGTGGTTAAAAAAATATTTGTCTTGTAGGAGAGGTCTTAGCATATAAAGATCATGCTATTTTTGCCAAATCTTTTATAAAAGGTCTTGCATAATTTACAAATCCTGAAAAATTTTGTATTTGCTTTAAATCTTCTAATTTATCTGGAAATTCCAAAGCTTTCTAGGTATATGATGTTGAAGTTTAATTTTTCCTTCTCCTATATTTATTTACTCCTAAAAAATCTATATATTCTTTGAATAAAGTCATTTTCTTTTTACTAATTATTAAACCATGTCTAATGAATTATGAGAATACTATTTGTAAATGATCTCTATGTTCTCGCCTATTTTTACTAAAGACTAAAATATCATCTATATAGACCACTACAAATTTACAATGTTTATTAAATATATCTTCCATTTTTCGTTGAAAAATACTAGGTGCGTTCTTTAAACTAAAACGCATAACTAATCATTCATAGTGTCCTTCTGACAAGTAAAAATTGTCCATTTAATGTCTTCATGCATTTTTATTTGTCAAAATCTTGATTTTAAATCAAATTTACTAAAAATCTTACAGTCTTGTATTCTATATATTAAAATTGTTTTATCTGGTATGTTATAGGCATCATCTTTTGTATTATCATTAAGTCTTTTGTAATTATTTACCATTCTACTTTTTCCTCTAATTATTTCTGAGTGATTTCTTATTATAAAAGATGCTGATCTATGCCGACTATCTAATTTTCTTATAACTCCTAATTTTAATAATTCTAAAATATGCATTTTAAAATCTTCTACACCTTGATTTGTTGTTTCTATATTTTTTGTCATAATTATATATTCTGGTTTTTTAATTTTTAATTCACAAACTATTTTGTCTTTCTCCCAATATTTTAGTACATTTTCTCCTAAGATTTATCACTTTTCTAGCTTTGATATTAAATGTTCTTTCTCTTGTACTGTAACTAAAGTATAATAAATTTTTTCATTATCTAAAACTTCATTAGTTTCAAAGTCTAATTCTTCTATATCTAAGCTATCTTCTTCTATAGAATTTTTTTTTTCAATTAATTGACATTCTCTTTCTTTTTTAGATGGGTAATTTTTCTCTATTGGGCTTTCACCACGCCTCTCAGGGCACTTCGATGGAAAATTAGTGGTAGTTATTGGACTGAACAATGTGTGCTTTTGTAAATATATAAAGTCTTTTGTAATTGTAATACTATCATTATCTTTTAATAAGAGACTTAATCCTATTATGAAGTCCGTGTCTTTTAGATTTAGTTTTCTTACCCAAGTCGATTCTTTTAGTAATGTATATTCTACACTTTATCCACAATTTGTTTCAAAACTAATCTTACTATTAGGTCTGATAATTCTGTATATTTATACAAATCTCTATCCATTTGTTGTGCTTCTACTCGTTCTTTTGCTTGTACTATATAACTTTTTATTAATAATACAATTACTACATCCAGAGTCTACTAACCCTAAACATTCTATTGTATATTTTCTATTCTTATTTGACATTTTACTTTAATATTTTTTAATTTTTCCATATTACATACCACTTGCATATATGATATTTGTAAGTTTTCTATGTCTAGTTCTTCCATTATTGCTTTTCCTTTATTATTGTATTCTAATATTTCTAATCTTTTTATTATTAGTTTTTGCATATCTTTTAAGTTTTCTATTTGTTTCCTAAGTATTTTAATTTCTTAGTATTCCATATATTCTTTTATTTCTGGTAAGCTTTCTTTTTGATAAGAGATTAACATTTTTTGTTCTAAACATTTTATACAAGCTTTTATACAAGCTTTCTTTTTGATAAGAGATTAACATTTTTTGTTCTAAAAATTTTATACAAGCTTTTTTAAAACATTCTTTACATTTAGCTCTATAGTGTTTAGCCGGATACCAATTACATAAAAAAAGGTATGCTATATGTTCCTTCTCTCCTATTCCAATTATGTTTATATTCTTCTATAATAATGTTCGTTAGATTATATTCTTCATATGAGGATTCAGAATCTTTTTCATTTATTAAGTTTGAGAATTCTTTTGTGATTTTATAATCTGATTCTTCAATCTTTTGGTTTTTTATTATATCTTCTACTGAAATTATACTATAAATAGATTCTTGATCTGAAACATATTCCTCTAATTGAATTAAATCTTCATTAGTGCATTCTATTAAAGTGCTTCTTATATCATAGCTATTGATTCTTTTGGGACAAGTTCTAGTTAAATGTTCATTACTATTACATACAAAATAACTTACTTTATTTTTATAAGTTCTTTCAGGCTTAAATTTTTTAACATGTTTTTCTTGATTTAAATATGGTTTTGTCTTATTTGATTTTCTAAGATAATATCTTTTCTTGTCATAATCCTTATTTTTATTTTTTCTGTATTTTTTATTATTACTTGTTCTAGAGTTTGATGCACCATATGTTTGAGAGGTAAAAGTATCTTTACAAAATTTATAATCTGTCTTTTTTAATTGCTTTCGAATTTGAAGTTCTACGCATTTGTTTTCCAAACATCTTATTATATGTTGAACTCTCTATCCCATTGTCCATGGATAATTTGGTTTTCTTTTACTGAACTAGAATTACTCCATTTCTCTATTATTTCTAATCCTAAAGGTCCTGGTAGCTTATGAAAAAGTTTATTTCCTAAGTCTTGATTAAATGTATTTCCTAAGATAGTTGTTAAATAGTAGTATTCATTTAAAATTTTCTTAATGTACCTACCTTTTATCCATTTATATAAATTTAATTGTTCTAATTCTCTCATTGCCTTTCTTTGAGTTTCTATATGTCCTGAATTAGGATCTAATCCAGTTGCTAAAATTTGTATCTAATTGACAAAATTATATGGATTACATCCTTTACTTTTTAAATAATTATAGTCTTGTTTTCCATCTTGTTTAAATGCTTCCAACATTGCTTTAGCGCTTTCTCCCAAAAATGTTTCTAGGTATCTGTACATTTCTACTATGTCCATTTCTTGAAAGTTTCTAAAATAATGTCCTATTAAAGTATTTTTCCATACTTCAATTACATTTGTTCAAGTTTGAGAATCGTGTGCTGCTTAATTTAAAATATAGCTTTAGCTAACACTTGGAATTCTACTAGTTTTTTTAATGGTCTTTCACCTCTTCTGGCTATGTATCTTGTGTTTTCAGAGGGATCTTTATAGTCTGAGTATGGTCTTCTTGGAGGAAAACCATCATAACTAATATACTCTTTGACAGTTCTTTCAAAGGGGCTTTTTACACTAGAAGAAGTCATTACAGTTTCATCTTCCATTAGTTCTTTTGAGAACTGTTGTTTGAAATGTGTAATAGTTTCTTTAATTACTCCTACTCTAATATTTTGATCGTGATCATAATACAAGTATTCTTTTTCGTTCAATTGTTTTTTAAGATATAATTGATCTTCTAATTCTAAAAGTTCATATTGTGTGAGATTTTGATTAAGTTCTTTTGGAAAAATAACTCTTTCTATATTTTTGTCAATTAATTCTAAATGTACTAAATCTTGTTTAGAGTCTTCATTTTCGTCTTGATTTTGTATAATAGAATAATTAATGAATCTTATATTAGTTTTTCCTTGACTATCTTTATAAGTTAATGCTTCTTGTAGGGCTATGGTTGCTTCTTTTTGTTCTAATAATTTATCTAGCTGCCAATCAAATCTTGCTAATTTTTCTGCTGAAAATTCTTTTGGTTTTACCATATTAATACCTTTACTATTCATTAGATTTACTACTTTTTCTACGTAAATTTTATATTTAGTCTGTGAGTCAAATGAGCATCTTCTTAAAAATCCTATGGATATTAATCGATTATCTTCTCTAATGGTTTCTTCATATCCTTTAGTTTGTATTCCTATTTTTATATTTTCCACAAAATCTTTTATGGTCATTAAAGAGTCTGGTGTACAATATATTATCCTATTATTACTATTTAGATCTACTTCCATGTTTGCTATCATACTTTTTCTATATTATTTATCCTTTCATCATAAATCGTAACTAATACTTTATTCTCTAAATTTTTTCTAATCATTCCTTTTACTCCTATTACCATTAATCTTAAGTGAATAAATCTATATTTTCTCTTTTTTAATTCTCTCTCTGATTCTTTAGAGATTAATTTTATCTTTTTACATTAATTTCCTATACATAGAATTGATATTTCTCTACTATGTCTAAAAAATTGTGTCCTAGTTTCAAAAATTCATCTATTATATAGAGTTTCTGGATTAGGATTCTTAATCCTTGGGTTCTAAATCTTTCGTAGTCTTATTGAGAATCTATAATTTCTTCTAGTCTTGTATCATGTTCTTCTCTTCTATTTAATTTTCTATCTAATATTGATTTACAACTACTGTTAGAAGGTGGTCTAGATTCTTCTTGAGCTGTTCTAGATCTTCCTAAAAATGGGGTTTCTAAACTGATTATGCTGCAAGAGGGAAAATAAATGTTTTAGGTTGTTTAGTATTTCTTGTTATTGTTTCTCTTTCAGTTGATTCAAGTTTTAAACTTCCTATTTTGTCTATTATGTTTTTTAATTCGTTTTCTATATTAGGTGTAGGTGTGTTTGGAGAAAGTTTTCTGTCTAAAGTGTGTATCTTCTTATGAAGTGATAGTAATAAAGTTATTATAGTATTGCCTTGCTTTATTACTAGATTTGTTCACCCGTGCAATAGTTATAATGTACATTCACATCAAAATTGATGTGTGAGTGTGGACATTATGTCATAAATAAAGTATAATACACCAATTGTATTGTATAAAATTATATATTGATATGAGAATTACAATTCACCATGGGATATTTGCAGTAAAATGTCTGAGTTCAAAATTCTGGTATTCTCCAAACACGTTGTGCAAGTTTACACATCCAACCTATATAAAGTTGTAATAACTAACAGTTAAATAATTAGATATGGCAATTTGACCTATCTACCTACTAAACCCGTAGAGACCTGCCCTTGATAGGATTGACCCACCACACCTAATTGGGGTAAAAGGATAGGTATGAGACAATATTGTCTAACCAGCTGTGGGGCCAAGGGAGTGCGGGTCAGGTTGGACCCTTGTCATAGACCGGTGACCCATCAAGCATTTTCTTTTCTATTCTTAATTTTAATAAATTTAATTTTAAAAATGTGTAAAAACTATTAAATATGGCAATTTGACCGATCGACTCATAAATCTGTGGTAATTTATTTTTATTTTTTATTATATTATTTTTTGAAAGGATTTTTCTATAGAATTAAAAGAATCATGTTATTATATTAGTTAATGTTGGGAACTTTAAAATTCTAAATAAAAGTTTTGATTTATTTTGCATTCATCAATTAATAATGCGTTCACATAATATTAATTGAAAGGGGAAAACATTCGTGAGTCCTTTCATAGGCCATGGTAGCGTCCCACCTCGCCCTATGACCTGACTTGTCTTGACCCGCCCTATGAATTTGTAGCTCTTCCGATCTGGGTCTGGGGTGATATTAAGACTCGTGGGGCAGGTCCCGGGTATGGCTAACCCACCTCATTTTCATTCCTACAAATAATTATATCACAATCAATTATTGCAACCATAAGTTTAGTTTCTCACTCGTACGTTATAAGAGAAGACTGATTTTCAAAAAAGTTCAATAACAATGAATAATAAAATATTGGACAAAGACGTATTATCGGATTTGCATAACAAAAAGAATAAATACACAATTTTGATTTAGTATTTAATGCGTTAAATTAATATTTTATTAATACTATATTAATAATTAACCGTTTATGCACTCGATTAATGTTTTATTATATTTCATTTTTAAATCATCTAATTTATTTCATATTATTAGTTAACAGTTTAATAATACATATCGGGCATGTACATATACGTATTCACTTGATATTCGTTCAAATGAAAATTTTCATACTCATGAGAAAGTACCCTCCAGACGTACCATTTTTGTAAACAAAATTCAAAATTGAAGGTTATAATTAAAATACTAAATATGGATATATTTGTAAAGAAATGTAAGTTAGACTTTTTAACATAAAGGGACACTATATATGTGGGACATATTAAAAAAGAAAATAAAATCAGATAAACATAATAGAAGGAGTAATCTTTTTGTGCAGTTCATTTTCTTCTTGTGGAATTCATATCTCTTTGTTCACAAAATTTCGTTAAAACTCATTGTCAACTTTGTCAAATTAAAATATCGATAAATTAGTATTCAACTTGTACGTTGCATAGGGAGATAAATTCCTAATGTTTCATATAAAAAAATTCATTACATAAACTGCAAAAAAAAAAATGGTCACAATAATAATTAAATCAAATGAAATAACAACATGAATTCAGTCGATATTTTGAAAGTTTAACATCTATGAAGAAAAAAGACTAAGAAAATAAATTATTTACATCTTCTACAACCTAATCGATGCAATATAAATTATATAGAAATAAAGATTAAAAAAATAGTTACAAAAATTTTCAAGTTAGATAATAGATGTCAAGAAAACAAAATTTAGCCATATATTATGATAAAATTACATTATGTGTCTTTAGCTATTGGTGTGACGCAAATAAATAAAATTTTTATTGCACAAAAAAATAGAATGAATTAGTTGATTTGCTCCAAGTTATCCTAAACTAAGTTTCCATTTATAATATTAATTATTTTGCAATAGGGAGTTCCTTCCAAGTACTTTCCGGAAGTTCTGTTAAAAAACTTCCCTCCCATATGGCATACATAGATGTATACTAAGTGTATTTAAAAAACACATAGTTTAGGTTTGAAATATACGTGGCTTGCATCCATGCACGCCACATAGGGTGAGAAGTTTTTTAACAAAACTTCCGGAAAGTATTTAAATATTTTCTTTGAAATATGTTTCTAAGTTATTCTGAAATAAATTTTGGTTTCCATATTATCAAGGACTCTAGAAAGGAAATTTTGAAAATCAAACAAGTATAAATAATAAATAAATAGAGATAATATCAGATAATTAGTTTATAATGCCTTCATTTTCAAATAAATTATTGAAAACTCATGATAAATTTCCAAATAAGAAAAGCATAAATTTTAAAATTTGAAAATAAGGCTTCTAAGTTTTCCAATTTTTTAAATTTCATTTTAATGTAGGTGTTTTCCTTTTTGTATTATCTAGATTAGTGAGTTAACTTTGCGTTGACAAAACTTGTATATTAATAAAACTATACTAATTCCAAATTGTTCTATATTCAGAAGACTTTTATTAAGAAACTTGATCATGGAGATCAATAGTGACTGAGTTTTAATTTATTTAAAAAATAATTTTTTTATTTACAGATCTATAGTTTTATCTATGTCAAGTAGCAACGTAAATTTTATGTGGACAATAATTTAAAAATGTTTATCGAATTGGAGCAATAATAAAGAATAATAGTTAAAACGTAATGTCCCGTACTCTGTAACAACTACATCACAATGCACAGATATATATAATCAATACACCTATACAATATATAAAAATGTTACATAAACTGTCACGATTTTTAGAAAATTTAATTCAACTTTATGATTTCTATGCAATCTACGAAGATAGATAATAAATAATAATAACATAAATAGTAATAATATAAAAGTGACATTTTTTGGGGTTTGATTTCCATAGATTTAAGGATTCTAAGAAAGAAAAATTTGAAAATAATGAAATTTTGTGATTTTAGAAGTGGGGGAATTATATAATAAATTTTGAAAATTATGGGAAGATTGACGATTGAAGGGATAAAGAAAAAATATATGAAAGTATAGTAATTCTCAAGAAAAGTGTGCCTTTAAGGGCAAAGAAGAATTTCATGATTATTCTAGTAATATTTTAGCAGTTCGCCTTTAAGACAATTTACTCACAATTATTCTAGTAATATTTTAGCAGTTCACCTTTGAAACAATTGACGGAACATTAGTTTCACTTACTCATTATTATGAGAATTACTATGATTTCATAAATTAAATAAATAAAAGAGAATAATAAAACCAATTGGGGCACCATTTATAGAGCTAGTAATCCGACTCAAATCAGTGTCCAACATCAAGATAACCCGGCCCAAATCATTGTGCAATATCGTGATGAGGTCAGTAAAATTATGAGAGGGAAAATTACAATTAAGAATCTAAATCCAATTGAAAACTCTTGTATTATATATGATATAATAATATGCTATGATATGATATGATGATGATTACTTGATCTAGTGTATTTTGAGCCCTACAATCTGAAAATCCTTCAGATTCTCTACTTTGAAATACTCTAGTATATTCTATTGCATCTAAATAGTTTTTATGTGTGATAGAGTTATTGGTCATTAACTTAAAACTAATTTCTTAAGTTCTCCTATTTTTTCTAAAAGCTTTCTTCTAATTCTAAGGTTTTAGTTTTGTCTAGCTTGTAAAGTTTTTCTAAAATAGTCTAAATACTCTAATTATATATATATATATATGTAATTTGTAACATCCCGTAAACTTCTACAAAATTAAAGTAAATAACATAATTGTTGTTTTGGAAAAATTGCTTGAAAATCATTGCAAGATTTCTTGAATTGCATTGGAAGATTAAAAGATTGTTATTCAATTGACGCTAAAGAAAGAATTTGGTTCCTAATTGACATAAACTAAAGTGCAATGACTTAATCGACATAAATGAAAGTATAGTGACTTAATTAAAAAAATAATACAAAGTATAAAGACTTCTTAGACAATTTGTCACCAAATGTACGGTACAAGTTTCGCCACTTGTCTTACTTTGGTTCGCGGAACTAAAAAATTTATTAAAACTAACTAAATCCTAACTATTATATATAGGCTAAAAGGTCCACCCAATTCTCTTAACCCTTCCACCAATTCCTTAGCCTTCCCAAAGATAAGCCAAATTCGTCCCCAACCATGATGGGGAGAAGAAACATCCTATAAATTCACCGAAAAGCCTATTTGTCTTTTGAAAATGGTCCCTTACTCTATATAGAAGGATTATAACTTGAAAAATAGTTTTAATTGAGAAATATCAAGGCTTTAATAGCACTTTCCAATTGAGATTATTCGATGAATATTTGAGGTGAGTAACGCATGTTTTTTACTTCATCCTTTTTTATCTCTTGGCTCTCTTCTTCTCTTTGTATCTCGGATCTCTCTCTTTCGAAACTTGTATCTTCCTTTAATTGTATTTACACTTTGATGATTGATGGTGCATCATTGTTTTCGATAAATGATTGTTCCTTGCTCTTTGGGGCATCTCTAATGGCGCTATCTATCAGTTTTGAATTGTATTTGTATTATTTTATGGTACTATGGCCTTGCTGTATAGTCTTGGTCATTTATACCTTTGTATCGTATGGCTTACGAGTAGAGACAGATCGGAGTAATGTGCCCGAACTTTGTATGTTTGAATCTTTGTCATTTGATGATCTTTCTAACCTTGTTTTGCGTGAGTTAATACTTGTTGTTCTTCACTGAGTACTTTGTACTCACCCCCTCCGCTTCTACAATCCTTGTAGGTATCGAATTAAAAGCTTTGTTGCCAGATTGTCTTAAGAATAGAGAATATACATATATGTGATCAAGACTTTGGTGCATGACTGATGTTTCGTTGTGTGTGGCCACAATAGTTATTGTACAATGATATTGAATGTAATACTTTTGAATTATACTTGTGAAATCTCGCCTTCGATCTTGAATTGAGATGACGCTTCCGCTATCGATATTTCGAGATAAAATAGTAATGAAATTGGGGGCATGACATAATTACTATGGATATATGGAAGTTTCAAAGGAACTAGGGCCCGGTTTCTTACGGAGCCCAGTTTCAACGAGACGCTGCCATGTGGTGTATATCAAGTGATGTGTCAGTCTATGATTGAAAATCAGGCTCCGTAAAAAACCCATAGTAGGTTTCTATAGCCAGATCGATGGATATATAAACCACTACAAATTTAGTATGTTTATTTTCCAAGTCTAAATACTCTAATTTACTAGAAAGAATAATATATATATATTGACCGAGTAAACCAACCATATTAATAAAGCCAGTCCAAGACACTATTTACAAATATTAATAGATAAACGTCTTTTTCTTACACGTCACTTTTGAATTAGGCGTGATTTTTAATTCATGTCCGTCACTTTTTAATTTTAAAAAATAATTTTATACGTGACTTTTAAATTAATCAATTATTATTCCGTATATGTCTTTTTAAAAAATCACAAAATACTATTACATTGTGACGTTTTAATTTCAATATATATAACATTTTAATTAATCTATTAAAAAATCACAAAATGATATCATACTGTGACCATTTGATTTCTATATCTATATAATTTTCTAATTAGCCTATCATTTAGTTCGTGCACTTTTTTCACTATTACAAGAAAATTATAAGGGAGGGGAAATGGGGAATTGAACTTTAATATAAGATGTGGAAAAGCACACGGATGCCATTAGACAATATAGGTCTTGGCAAATATATGCATTTTAAAAAATCACAAATGCAATAACTTTATGACTTTTTAATTAATTTATTATTCAATACATTCAAAAATCACAAAGTGCGATAATTTTGTGAATTTTTAATTTATATATATAAAGTTTTAATTAATCTGATTATTTAATACATGCATTTTTAAAATTCACAAAATACTATAACTTTGTAACTTTTTAATTTCTACACGTTACTTTTTTTTTAATTAGTCGACTATTCGATACGTGTATTTTCAAAAAATCCCAAAGTGCTATAACTTTGTGAGTTTTTTTTTGGCACGCAACTTTGTGATTTTTTAATTTTTGCGTGTAATTTTTAATTAATTGATTATTCAATACATGCATTTATAAAAGTCACAAAATGCTATAACTTTGTGTGACTTTTTAATTTTTATATGTGGCTTTTTAATTAATCGATTATTTAATATGTGCATTTCTATAAGTCACACAATGCCATAAGGTTGTAACTTTAATTTTTATATGTGATTTTTTAATTAACTGTCTAGTCAATACATGTATCTGTAAGAAAATCACAAAGTGCTATAGCTCTATTAATTGATTTTTAATTTATACATGTAACTTTTTAATTAATCAATTATTCAATATGTGCATTTTTAAAAGTCACAAAATATCATAATTTTGTGACTTTTTAATTTCTATATATGGCTTTTTAATTAATAGACTATTTAATACGTATATTTAAAAAAAATCAAAGTGCTCTAGTTTTGTGGCTTTTTATTTAATCAAATATTAAAAAAAAATTTTATTGAACATTCGATTATTGAAAAGTAATTGTAAAAACGTCTTTTTTGCTACTACTTTCAGTATTTTTCAAAACCCTATCACAAAAACTATTTTTTGTGTAAAGAACCCTTGTTTTCGGGAGCTTTTTGGTAAAAAGTTATTTCCATTTGTAATATTAAGGTATGTTAAAGTTTCTTTGTAAAAGTCAGGTGTCAAATTGTGACTCAGTTGTGACCAATTGTGACTAATTATTATTACAGCGACCAATTATTGTGACCTTTAATTGGTGAGAAATTGTTATGAGACCACCAGTTACACCATCGCCACCACAATAACTCACAAGAACACAAAGTCACAACACACCACCACCACCACAACCTTCGATAACACACAAAACAGCCATCAAATTCGATGGAACACTACAACCACCATAACCACCCACCGCAACCATCAAACTCAGAACTATCAGAAAGCTCCAGACCAAAAATCCTAAAAGATAAATTGATCAAAGGATTTATAAATCACTAATTTCAATCTGAAATCAACAATTTATTAAATTTCTAATTGAACCAAAGAGAATGACAAAAATATTTAGGAAAATTTCTGAAATTTTGACAAGGTGAAAAATTCTGAAATTTCTTGACAATAGTTGGCAGTGAATAGTTGTTGACGGTGGATAGTCATCGTTAGACTTTAGTGGTGTGGTTTTCATAGATGAACACGGTAGTAACGCCGACAAGCAGGAATGGGAGATCAAAGAGACAGCAGGTGAGAAGCCATTGATGATGGCGGTGACTTAGACGGTGATCAACGGTGGTCATTTTCCCTAAATCAGACACCGGTATGGAAGAGAGAGAGAGAGAGAGAGGGAGAGAGAGAGAGAGGAGAGAGAGAGAGGGAATGGACAGGATCTGGTGTTGAGAAATTATATTCAGTTTAGTCCTTACATTTTTTTTATAATTTCATCTTAGTCCTTAATTCAGTTAATCAGTTAGGTATTTGTTTAGTGATTAGTTCTTAGTTTCCAGCAGATTCTTTTTACACTTAATAAAGGAGAGGATATTGTATTAATTCCAGAATCTTCAATATAGATAATACTTTCTTTCTCTCTAGCTCTTCTCTTCTCTGATAATATGGTATCAGAGCTAAATTCGAATGTCTAGGAAATTTGAGTATTTCTCACGATTCAGCAGATTTAGTGTGTGCTTCGTCCTATGGATAAAGGATCCACGAATGCCCGAGCGAGTAATTTCAATCCCTTTGCATCTCTCGAATCTGGTCATAATTACGGCTACTGCTACAGGACTCGATGATCTCAACATAGGTAGGGGGGTTTCACACCTAAGTTTTCAAAAGTGAGCGATTGGTCTCCGAGTTTTAAAAGTGACAAATGTAAATACATGATTTCCCTAATTAAATCGTGTAGTTAGGCGAGTGCAAAAAATAGTGTGAGGGCGGCTGTGAGCCCACTTGAGTATTATAATGATTACGGTCGTTTCTGCATCCCCGAGTCCAAGGAAGTGGGCGGCTGTAGCATTCAACGTAATCTTGGACCCAATACCTTTTTGGACGTATTTTTTTAAAAATGATTTTATGTTGGACGTATTTACGTAAAGTCCACCCGCAGATATTGAAGGTTCCACACCCAATCATAAGATCCGGAGAGTGGGGACCCCAGTGCTCTAAATTGATCATATGCCCCAACCTTTCGATAACAGAGCATTTCACTACCCAATTTCCTGTTTCCAGCCCAAAGGCCCGCCCAACCCTTTCTTTCTTGCGTTGTGCTATCTTCTTAACATTTGTTTTGTCATCTTTTCTCAGAAGTCAGAAGCAAATCATTCTTCTGCTTACAATCTAACGTTTCCTTGATAATGTCTTCTCATCATTTTCAAACATTCTGTTTTACATGTCTAAAAATCATCCTTATTACAGCTATAAATGAGTGACAAAAATTTATTAGATTCTAGTAAATATCATATATAAACTGAAACAAGATAAGAAATAGCATCCTTGCTACAATTATAAAAGAGTGACAAAGATTTATTAGATTCTAGTGATTAAATATCTATCACATATTAACAAAAATAGAATAAAAATAGCTTCCAAAACTAAAATGACCGAAAACTGTGTTTGACATAGTTTCTTTAAAACAAATCCATCCTATCATCTTGGCTCAAAAAGTTGTTAATTTTCTGAAATGTAAACCTCAACTCAATAAAGTCGAACGAAAATTAGTATGTATGGAATTCTTAGTTAATTAAATTCTCAAAATATCGTCGTTTGACTGGTAAAATTTTGTAGGCCGAAGGCTTTAAAAAAAATAAAAAATTTGTAGGCTGAAGTGTGCAAGGTAGGCAGACAATTTTGAAGCCATCAGGAAGTGCAAAAAAAGAAAACAACTGCCAAGAAAAGCAGCCTTTTGAGGCAACACACCTCATCTCATCTCATCTCATCTCATCTTTGTAAAATGAGACGACACTTTGTTAGTCAAATCTCCTTTTGGTGTATATATTGTTGGACGATCAATAACAATATCTAATAAATAACATATAGAAAACACAAATCTTCGAAGGCTCAAGTAGATAGTCGAAAATGGCAGCAATACCACAAGTGAGCTTGAGTGGTTGTGAGAAGCCAATGCCGGTGATTGGCATGGGTACCTCGGCGTACCCTCCAGCCGACTTAGAGACCACCAAAACAGCTATACTAGAAGCCATCAAAGCTGGGTACCGCCACTTTGACACGGCTTTTGTTTATGGATCGGAGAAGGCCATCGGTGAAGCCATCGCTGAAGCTCTACGTCTTGGTCTTGTTAAGTCCCGCGATGAACTCTTCATCACTACCAAACTATGGTCCAGCTTTGCTCAACGCGACCAAATTGTTCCTGCCTGCAAAACGAGCCTCCAGTAAGTAATGTAGTACCATGTTTTATTTACTAAATATTCGTTTGTATCGAGTAATTATAACTTTGGTTGTCCTATATAGGAATCTTAACTTGGAATATGTGGACTTGTACTTAATACACGCGCCATTGAGGTTAAGTGGAATGATCCAAAAGACACCGGAGGATAAGGAAATAATACAGCCTTTGGATATAAAGGGTGTTTGGGAAGGAATGGAAGAGTGCAAAAAGTTGGGTCTTGCAAAGGCCATTGGGGTTAGTAATTTCTCCTGCAAGATGCTTGAGGAGATCCTTTCTATTGCCAAGATTCCTCCAGCGGTCAATCAAGATCGGAAGAGCTTTTCGTATGTACGTTCTTTTTTTTTTTTTTTTTTTGGCTTGGCTAGGTGGCTGGATAGTCGAGTCTTTTTCCTTTTCTTTATAACTAGTTTTTGCTCTCGTACGTTGCACGGCCAAGGTTTTCTAAAAAATAAAAGTCACAATTAATATTGAACATTGAAAAATAACAATAGATAGAGAAGCAATTTAATTTAATAACAATAAATGACAATAGATAGGGAAGTAGTGATTTATCTCCGATATGTGATTTTTCCAAAGATCCCGCTGCAAACTCCAAGTAAGATCATAGATTGAAGTATATCGAATTTATTGTTGTCCTTTTTTGCAATATGGTCAGTTGAAAGGTTTTTTTTTCCTTGCCCTTTTCTACATGTAAATCATAGTTTTCCCAAAGTAATTGTTTGTTTTGCCATCTAAGTTGTTTGATCTATAGCATTGGGAGACACCATTTGTTCTTTTTGGCTTTGAACCATGATCGATCCACTTCAGAAATCATTTAATTTGTACAAATTTTATGTTAAATCTCTAACATTTATGAGATCAAAAAATTGTAACATTTATTTAAAAAATTATTATGGGGATATATAACAAGTGCAATCTATTTTTTCCGAGCCAAATAGCCAAACACTATCTTATTTGTTGAAAATAGAAGCAACTACAGTTTGGAATAGGAAAAAAGGAGCATAAAGGTACATTTGTTGACTTTTCACCTTTGTAATTTTTTTTTCTTAATTTATGATTTAGTACTAATGTCTTTTCCAAATTAGAAGTTTGGATTGCGAAAAGAAAACGGCATTTGAAGTTATAATTGTTAAGTTTAAAAGGTTAATATTATACTTTATAATAAGGTGAAATGTTAGGGTTATATTGTGCCAATTAACCATAAAAATATTGCAAACCCATTTACTCAAAGTGAAGAAAAAAATCAGAGATGAAAGTAAGACAATTCATACTTATCTGGGTAGACGTTAGGTTGCCTTTATCCAGTTAGATCTTCTAACTTTTCGAGGTCTTTCTTGTTGGAGTGGGGTGATTTGTAGAATATAGTGCCAGGAATATTATACTTAAAGTAAAAAAAGTTAATACGAATAAGGCAACTAAACAGAAGTTGTGTTGCAAAGTGGGTAGTTTTTTAAAAAATACAAAAATGGAACAAAATACAAAGTGGGTAATTATTTTATTTGTTTTTTATTTTTGATATAGAGGGATATAGGGGATGGGAGGGAAATTCAGGAGGAGCAAGTGTGGTTCGAACCCAAACTGGAGACCTTCTGCCTAGAATACAAGTATCAGATCCACTGGAGCACAATCTGAACCACCAAGTGGGTAATTATTGATAATTGCTTAGTTTTTTAAAAATACAAATGTGAACCAAAATACAAAGTGGGTAGTTATTGATAACTGCTTCCTTCAATTTAAAGATCTGAAATACATAGTGGGTGGTTACAAAAAAGGGCAATAAAACAGAAATATAATGCAAAAAACTTATAGTAGCTATCATTTTACGGGGGAAAAAAAGAGGAAAAACTGTCAAAGGGAAAAAGGAAAAGAAATCAAATCAGTTTAAATTCTAATCATTGCGGATCTATCTATGCTAAAAAATAATGTATTTATATCACCAAATAGCTTAACCATTCAACAATAGTAGAAGTGGGCAGTTTTTATTTATTGAATAACTATATTATTAAGTCATTTATTCAAGAAACTTGAATTACAAAAAGCATAAGAAAAAAATAGCAAGCGAACATGGGAAGACATGTAGGGAAAAACTCCAAAAAAACGTATTGTTGTTTCAAGGAAAAAAGTACATACAAAAATTCTGATAACCATCTAAACATTTAGCGGGGATATATGGAAAGTTACAAATGGTCGTTTACTGGGCAAATAAATAAATAAAAAGGAGGATTCCAGAATCCTTTTGGGCGGAAAAGGATTTTGAAATCACAGTCTCTTTTCTATATAATAATAATAATAATAATAATAATAATAATAATAATAATCGCATTTAGTAATTCTGTTGACATCAAGATTTGCACCCTCAATCTACACGTCAACGAATTTCAAGTCAGGTCATGGCCTTAGCTTCACGGGCCATCGCAAACTTGAGCACACTAGCTAGAACAACATGTGGGTGTGTGTGTGGCGGAAATTTAGAATTTCGACGATTAACAATACAAGCTAGGGCAGTAATTTGGTAGTGTTTAAGTGTGAAGAGAAA
>CAVNYN010281947.1:0-13737 GCA_963692815.1 Nyctanthes arbor-tristis
AGAAAAGAAGGAAAAAGGGACAATTTTACCAAGTTTTGAGAATCATGAAGGACAAATTTCCATACAAAAGATTTGGAGGATTGTAAGAGTTGACAGATTAAAGTTGCAAATTATAGAGGGCTAAACTCAATAGAAGTTGGAAGTCAAGAATTAATTGCATAAAGGATTATTCAAGTATCATGCAAGAAAAAAAAGAAAACAAAAAGAAAAAAAAAAAAAAATGAAAACTTCATGCAATTGGGCCTCTAACTTATTGGGCCCTAAGAACAGGCCTTCTGCGCTTTGCATCAAGTCCGGCATTGACAAACGAGACTTTTAAGGTAATACTCGACTCTATATATATTGTATAGCTACCGAAGACAAAAATTCAATGTTGGAGAAAGGGATGACGAGACAACAATAATAATAATTAAAAACTTGTGACAATACGAAAATTTATCATTCTATGTTTGATCATAGATTCAAAGTTTGGATCTTGATAAATGTATACGGTAAGCACTTCCACATGGGAACAGTACGCGGTCAAATAAACATACTGCAATAAATTTATGAAGTGAAAAATGATGTCCAAATGAAATAATAGGGATTAATTAAAATAAATAAATAATAAAAAAGTTAAAAGAAAAACAGTCCCAAATTCTCGTGGAATGAATCGATTATGAATACATAGCCCGCCAAAGACTCGTTCTTTATCACTCACAACAAAACCGTTGTTAGTTGACGTTACTAATATTCATCCACCAATCTTTCTCTGAACTCACTCAATCCCTCCCTTTGTCTCTTTCTTGAAGAACCTCTTGATTTTCTCTGAAAATTTTCTGATATTTCTGTTACTCAATCGCCATGGATGAACAATACGATGTCATTGTTCTGGGCACGGGCCTTAAGGAGTGCATTCTTAGCGGCCTCCTCTCTGTCGATGGACTCAAAGTAAGTAGTAATCGGTGTGGAAACACTGCATGCATACATGCAGATATGTTGTCTGGTAATTAATTTCTAGATTTGGGAATTTGGATTTACCTGATTTTTGAAAATGAAAAAGTGAAAGCGTGAATTAGAAATTGAAAATCTGTGATTTTTGAATTGATGTTCAAATTCCCATCAGGAAATTACCATATGTCTTGGGTAATCAAGATTTGTACTTATTTCTTATAAATCAAAATGAATTTAAGACTTGCCCAGAATAACTAATGTTGGATGCATAAGGGTGTCCGTTTCTTGATTTTTGAACAGTTAGATAAGATTTGAAGGAGGATCAAACTCTTTAAGGTTTCAATTTTGCAATGTATTCGAGCAGGTGTTACATATGGACAAAAATGACTATTATGGAGGAGAGTCCAGCTCCCTCAATTTGATTCAGGTAAAGTAAAGATGCCTTTTCAGCCTCCTAATTATTGTGTAAAACTGGAATTCCCCTAACACATAATGGCTAAGTTTAATCCCTATTCGTGTAAAAAACCGGTCTTGTTTCTTATAGCTCTGGAAGAGATTCAGGGGAGAGGAACAGCCCCCCGAGAGTTTAGGCACAAGCAGAGAGTACAATGTCGATATGATCCCCAAGGTAGATGCCATAGCTATCTTTTAAATTCTTTTCAATCTCTGTTCAACCTGTTCTTTTTGTTCTAGTGGAAATACTGTAAAGCCAGCTTGTTATACTTGAAATGATTATTAGTATCTAAATGTTCATTGTCAATTTTGCGGTATAGCATTGTTTTGCAATATGCCCATCTTTCTCTTCAATATTTTTATATTCTCTATGTTGTGTAACATTTTGCTATGTGATTTGTCAGTTCATGATGGCAAATGGAACTTTGGTACGAGTGCTCATCCATGCAAATGTTACCAAGTATCTGAACTTCAAGGCTGTAGATGGTAGTTTTGTATACAACAAAGGGAAGGTATACTACTTGACTCTATTTGCGATACACTTGCAAGAAATTCACTTCTTGCCTGTATAATCGTCATACTTGCACTCAAAATTTGATGTCTAGATATACAAAGTTCCGGCAAGTGATGTTGAAGCACTGAAATCTCCACTGATGGGGCTATTTGAAAAGCGCCGTGCACGAAAGTTCTTTATTTTTGTCCAAGACTTCGAAGAGAGCGATCCAAAATCTCACCAGGGGATGGATTTGAACACAATCACAGGAAAAGAACTTATTGCGTAAGAGTTCCTCCCTGATATTACTGAGTTCTCTGTACTTTTCACTGTCTTGAGCTTATTATAAGGTTTTTGACATCTAATACTTGTTACTTATATTGAGGACTGTACCTTTCCTCCTCCTGTTTTCATCACCTTCATTCCGATTAGCTTGCTAATGAAACCATTCTTTGACAAATCTGATCATGTTATCATACAAGAAAGAAATGTACCTTGTAATTGAGTAGAAACTGTATTTGAATATGATCGATTCTCAGTATTTAGAGTATCTCGGGCAAAGTTGTTCTCATAACCATATTGATGACTTAGAAGATTTGGTAAAAATGTGGTTTGTTAGATATCTGTGGGTTAAGATAATTCAATCTGTAGAATGTTACTGGTGATATCGCAGCTTGGTGCAGAGATATTTTAGAAGAAAACAAAGTGAATACATGGGAAGGCTGTCTCAATTATTGCAGCTCACTTACTACTCTCTTCTTTTTAAGCTTGTATCAAGATAATTATGAGTGGCTGCTATATGATGACAATTATTTATTTGTTCCTAATCTCTTTAATTGCAGAAAATACGAACTTGAAGACGACACAATTGATTTTATTGGCCATGCTTTGGCACTTCACAGTGATGATAGTTACTTGGACCAGCCGGCTTTAGAATTTGTGAAAAGAATGAAGGTAAAATTTTTTACTAATCAGAACTAGCATTTTGCTCAGTTCTTATGACCATAATGTTTTTTATGCTTTCACTTTGTTGATCTTAATATACAACTAAATACCGGAATGTTATACATGTGTTTATCCATTAAAAGAAGTGGATTCTCCAATTAGTGAGAAACGTCATGCATATAGCTCTAGCATATACTAGCAGTTTGTACAATTGCTATCAGCATTCCACGGTTAACGACATCGTTCAACTACACTTGTCTTAGTACATCATAACTATTTCTACTATCTTTTCTAGAATTTCCATTTCTCTTCTTCATAAGTGAGCCACATTATCCTTTAGGTGATTGAAGGTAATTTTACATGAGGTGATGTGTGAATGCTGTGTTTTCCCTGAAACCTGCCAGAAACTGTTGAGCCGTGCTCTACCCAATGTTGTGTTATATGTTGTGTTGTTGAATGAGGATTTGATATTACTTTTCAGCAAACATTTCTTTGCTTGCAAGAGTTCATTATTAACCACTCTTGTTCTTCTCTCTAAAAGCTATATGCAGAGTCTTTGGCACGATTTCAATCGGGTTCACCTTACATCTATCCACTGTATGGACTAGGAGAATTGCCTCAGGTTCATCCCTGCTTGTAATTTTCTTTCATATTTCTATTCATGCATACTGAGCTTTCCCAATTTCCTTTTATTGAATCAAATTTTGTAGGCATTTGCACGTCTAAGTGCGGTTTATGGAGGCACGTACATGCTAAACAAGCCGCAATGCCAGGTAATCTCCCCCCTCTCAACCCCCACCCCAACACACAAACCACCCCAAAACAAAGGATGCTTTAGGCCCAACTCCATCTGAATGAATTTCAGGTACTGCATCTAGAAAGCAAGAGACAAATATTGTTGTGACAAGGCTACACTATAGTTTCTGCAGGAGCATAATCTAGATTTTTTAGGTTTGAGATTTGACCCATGACCCATCTCTGCATACTTGAAATTATCCTTTACCAAGAGAAACTGCACAAGAAAATTTTGGTTATTTGACCTTCTATAAGCGAACTAATACATTTGCAGGTAGAGTTTGATGAGGATGGAAAAGCTATTGGTGTGACATCTGAAGGAGAAACTGCTAAATGCGAAAAGGTTGTTTGTGATCCATCCTATTTACCCGATAAGGTAACTTCCGGCAAACTGAGGATGTAGGATTTTATTAGCCCCTGCTTAATAGATATAGATGCAGTTTAGTTCAACTTCTCCTAGGATTGAATCTGTGACATAGTATGTGAATATAGATTCCTTTTGAACATCATGGATTAAAGAAAATATACCTGTAACAGGTCCAGAAGGTCGGAAAGGTTGCCCGTGCCATATGCATAATGAGCCACCCAATCCCAGACACTAATGATTCTCACTCAGTCCAAGTGATTCTACCACAGAAGCAACTTGATCGTAAATCAGATATGTACGTTTACCAAGTTTCCTGTGTATAAATTTCATGAACTTGGAGAAATTTACTGAGTTAAAAACATTACAATCCCAAATGGGAGACGGTTTTGTTCAAATCCTGGTAATAATAACCTTGGAGGCCAATTTACTTATTTATGACAGGTATCTGTTCTGCTGCTCATATGCGCACAATGTGGCACCAAAAGGCAAATATATTGCTTTTGTTTCAGCAGAAGCTGAGACAGATGACCCAGAAGTTGAACTGAAGCCTGGAGTAGATCTCCTTGGACCAGTAGATGAGATCTTCTATGAAACTTATGACAGATTTGTACCATCTAATGACTGTAATGCTGATCATTGTTTCATTTCCATGGTAAGTAAACATGCTTCTGTTCATTATTGTTCAACCTATCCTTGCAAATGAGGACTGGAAACTTTCCTTCTCTCCTCTTATGGTTTAAACTTACTATTAGATCTGGACTGTGTTGAGCTATGTATCCAGTCTTCCGAAGATTAGATAGAACTTATAATCTCCATTTTCTCTATGCGTTCCAGTTTCCACATTTGCTTTTCATGGATTTCTTGCAGAGTTTTGATGCAACTACACACTTTGAGTCCACTGTAACTGATGTTCTAGCCATGTATACCAAGATAACTGGAAAGGTGCTGATGCATGTACATATATGACTTTCAGAAATTTGATATTCTTTATTACGTAGTTATATTTGCTCTTTTTCTTGGTTTAGGTTCTCGATTTGTCGGTAGACCTGAGTGCTGCAAGTGCTGCTGAAGAATAAGCTTTCAAGTCCTTTAAATTTTAGTGCCTTTCAATATTGTATTTCTTCTTCATTTATCGAACAATTCATGTAGTCGATATCAAATCATCAAAATGGGTCTGATGCTTTTGGAGCAAAGGGCTCTTAATTCTTGCACTAGGAAGAATTTTCTGGGCTGTATTTTTGTTAGCTTATGACCATTCATTACTTTTCCCAGGTCTTGGAGTTGTGCTTTGCTGCATATCTATAGAATTTGCCATAATCACAAAACGCATTTTTCTCCAGTTATTTTCTATCATAGCTGTTCTTGGAGTGGTTTCTTTTGCAGATGTTATAATAAAATTAAAAGATCAATGGAACAGGTTGCCCTGGATTTGAACAAAGCTATGTTACTTCAAAGAATCAACCATATTTTTTTTGGCGGTAATTTGCAGCAAAAGTCCCCAACCTTTGCATTCATTTGCACTTTCATCTAAAACCTTTAAATCCTATTACAATTGAAATTACGTTTGAAATTCGCATTAAGCAAGAGTACAAAAAAGTAACATGTATGCATAATGATAAAATAGTCATGTGAAACCTATTTGAAACTTTATCATTATGCATATTTCATTTTTTTTTTTGTGCATGTGTCAATTTTCTTATAATCTCATATAATGTGAATTTTAAATTTAATTTCAATTAATAAAATTATTTCATTTAAATGGTTGCTAAACAAATTCTAACATTTTACTGATTAAATATATATGCATTTGGATGAGCCGTGCTGATATTTCAAAGGCTGAGGCCATATTGGTCCAGATTTAAAGGTTAGAGATGAAAGTGTAAATTAATGCAAAGCTTGGGAGACTTTTGTTGCAATTTACCCTTTTTGTAATTATTACAAAGTGATTGTAGAGGACAACAATCAAACTTTTTATTCAAGAGTGTGGGAAGTTAACTAAAATAGTGTTAGACTATATGGGTCTTGGCGAATTTGTCCCTTTTTTTTTTTTTTTGGGAAGGAGTGAATCAGCCATGTTAATCTTTACAAGAACAGTATTAATGGCCTGGTATATTTCCAATAGAGAAGATGTTATGTTCTAGTTGTTTTCTTCTATACAAACACTAGATAGTCACAACAAGAACAGTGCTACTTGTAGAAAAAAATTTGTATTAAGAGTGCTATATATTTGTGCATTCAAGATGGACAAATTTTGCACACACCCCTTGAATTTACACACTCTCAAAAGTTTGTCATTTTAAAAAAGATAAGAGTTAAGGACCTTTAAGTAAATACATTGAGTACGTGTATAAATTTTATATAAATTTTAAGTTGGAATTTATGTGCACAGAAGAGAAGAATTTTTTTTTTTTTTTTTTTTTTTAACGAAAGATATAAGAGTGGGATTGGTCAATAATTTATAACGGTACAAAAGATGGGGATACGATGAACGTCACCTTTTAAAGAAACATAATCTACATACTATTATTATTATTTATTATTATACACATTAAAGTAATTTAGTTTTCGTTTTCTATTTTCCCGTCTAAAATCACTTTCTAATCTGGTCACTCACATCTTGGCCATTGGTTTCATCCAAATAATCTTGGCCGTTGATTTTTTTTATTCATTAATATATAATTATATAATTACCCTTTTTTAAGTTGCTAATTTTAATTAATTGTCCTTTCCTTTTACTATTTTCCTCCGTTCCTCTCTCTCTACTTCAGGTTCTTTCTCTCTCATTTGAAGACAAAGAAGCTGAGATACAAAAAATTGCCGTTCGTTGCTGCCCGTGGTTTGACATCCGATTCATTCCCAGTTCCAGCGTCTTAGGGTTATGGAATAACCCCATCGGTCTTCCCTGGTTTCGATCGATCAGACTCCTATATGTTTAAGTCTCCGTCTTTTTGGACAATCCTCACGGAAGGATGCGTATCAGTATTTTTTTGGGGTTATCTACAGAATATTTTCACAATCCATTATACCTAATTCGGATAAGATCTATCAATGGGAAACTTATCTCCAATCAAGTTAATTTTCTTAATTCCTATTAAATGCGCAACCCTAATTTATATTCCCTTTTTTTTTGTTGACAGATTTCTATATTGGTTACCGACT
Source organism: Nyctanthes arbor-tristis (assembly GCA_963692815.1). Lineage (NCBI taxonomy): Eukaryota > Viridiplantae > Streptophyta > Magnoliopsida > Lamiales > Oleaceae > Nyctanthes > Nyctanthes arbor-tristis. Next base: position 7,146 of record CAVNYN010281947.1, read on the forward strand.
AGAATTCAATAATTCAGATGGCGTTATCAACAGAGATCTTATCTCGAGGGGATTTTTTGATCGAGTTCAATCATTTCGAAATTCATGCCCTTGATAATCATCCTCAATGGCTATATTTCGGGTAAATTTGTTTAATTTAAGTTAAATCTCCAGCGCTAATTATATTCAATCTATAGAGTGCTAACTGATTAACCATTGCATTTTTTGGGAAAGTTTTCACCGTGGTTAGTGTATATAATTGGCAACCCTAATTAATTACCAATTGATTTCCATAGCCCACGATTTTTAGGGATTTGTTTTTTCTATTATTTAACATGGTCTACCAAACTGTCTAACACACAAGTTTTTTACACTTAGATACGAACCTCACTGAATTAGGAAAATCTAATCTTGGAGTCATGCCTTTGCATTGAATTAGTGAAAACCTTCTTTAGTGTTTTAAATATTTCTTTCAATGGCTCCTGCTAAACTTAACCTTTGTGATGTCACAACTTGTCTGCAAAAGAATGCAGCGTTCCTGCTTAGGGTTTTAGGAAAATGGCCATTCCTATTTCAGAATAGAGAGCTGGGAATAAGGGTGGTCGAGTTGGTGTTGATCAATGAGCAGATAATTTTGCTGGTTTTGTAATGATCTTTTCTTTTAGTTATTCTGTAATTTTCATTTAGTCATATGCAATTGCAAGCAATTTGCTATACGTTGATATATTTTTCTAAATACTTACCATGCTTCAAAGTTTATTTATAGGGTACTGTTGATAGATCACTGACCCTATATTGTTAATAAACTGGTTTTGTAAATATTTATTTAAACTTACCATTACCATAAATTGGTTTTAATTGAAACTGTTTGTAATTGAACTTTTTAGAACAGTTTATGTTAGTTCATTTACTAATATGGTGCTATTTTGATGTCTATTGAAAGATTGATATTTTAATTGTTGTGTCTTATTATGGATGTTACAAAACAGTGTTTGAACATATATTGTGAATATTAACTTGCTTGGTGTCTACTCATATTTTGGGATTTAGTAATGTTTTCATGAATTATAAACATCTTTAATTGGTGTCTTTATATTTTGGGGCTTTAATTGTGAACGTGATTTATGAAATGGATTTAGTATTTTGTTTCCTCCTCTTTATTGATTGATGCAAATATTTATTGTCTAGATTGCTCATAAAATGGATAACATATTTGGTAAGTTTGTCTTCACCTATACATGTTGAATAAACTTATAACTCCTCAAACCCCATCTGATAGATTGGATACAATTTGAACATTGTAGATTTGGTTGAAGACATGCAAGGTTTGCATAATAGCACCATAGTTACTGCCAAATAGTAAGCCTATTATCATGTACTTATTATTTAATCTCATAAATTAGCAATGGTTTCTCATTTTTTATTTGTTTTCGTTCACTTTCCTGCCCTGCTTGCTCAACAGAGTGACGAATGTTGTGTGACGGTTCTTTGGTACATTTTATAATGGTGTGAAATAAATGTGTTTAGGTATTATTACTCATTCCAAATACTTTGGCATTATATATTTTTGATTTCCATGTACATATTAATTTTTGCATTTTTCTATTTTACTTTAGGTGAACGGGGTGAAGTTATAACAAATCTTGCTAACATGCTTTGAAATAGTGGATAAAATACCAAAGAAGCAGTGCTCATTGGCCGCAGTGGAGGTTCTTCTAAATCTCTATAGATTTAATTTTTTTTAGATGATTCAAATCTGTAAATATACATTACACTGCATAGGATTTCAGATGTCAATAATATTTCTTAGTATTCCTATCCGCTGGAATTTCTCTGTAAAAACATGTATCCTTATAGTATTTGGCATATCCTTACCTCATTAATATCTTATAATATTTTGATTGTCACAGATCTATGTAACATCCCGAAAATTTCTACAAATTAAGGTAAGCAAAAAAATTGTCGTTTTGAAAGAATTACTTAAATATTATTGTAAGATTGCTCGAAGATTTAAAATATTTTTATTCAATTGACGCTAAAGAAAGATCTTGGATGACAATTGACATAAACTAAAGTATAATGACTAAATTGACATGAACTAAAGAGTGTGAACTTAATTGAGAGATAATGCAAGGGAAATGACTTATTGGGAAATTTCCTGACAAGTGTGCGGCGTCACACCGCGCCACTTGTCACGAGGTGATTTGCTCTACTTTTCATGATGTGATTGACGCCACTTGTCACGATGTGATTGGCGGAACTCAAAAGTTATTAAAATTAACTAAATCATAACTATTATATATAGGGGCTAAGGGTTTCATTGTTTTCCAAGAACTCTCAAACCATTTCTCTTTCTCTCCCGACCCCAAAATTCGTCCAAAATGGCCTAGGGAAAGAGAAAACCGATAAAAACCCGCCAAAATACCTATTTGTTCTTTGAAAAGAGTCCCTTACCATATATGGAAGGATTATAGTTTGAAAGATAACTTTAATTGAGGAATATCAAGGCTCTAAGGATATTTTTTCACGTGGATTATTCGAAGAATATTTGAGGTGGGTAACCTAATACTTTGATTCCTTTTCTACATGCGTAAAGTTTTGATAAGATAAGTGTGTATTTGATTGATGATTTTGATGAGACAAACATGGATTTGAATGCATTATTATTGAAAGAAAGATTGATTTATTGCATTTGTATCGCTAGTTAATACTCTACCCGTTTTGAATTGCTTTGTGATTGTATGACCTTAGCCATTCTGAATTGTTTCCTGCACTATGACCTATTCAATGATCCCTGAATAGGGAAGATTAGTGTGGTGTTTGTTTTGAATTGGAATCTCGGTATAGGTCTAACGGGGTTCATTGTGAATCCACTTAATTGAATTGATATGAATCTGGCGCGCACCACGGGTAATAGTTTAACTAGTGATAGGGCCCTTTTGTGCATTGAAAAACTTTGTACATGCAATGATTTTCTTGGAAATGAGTTTGATAAACGAAAGTTGAATCAAAGGATTGTGTTATTCACTGAGTACGTTGTACTTACTCTCTACTTATTACAATTTTTGTAGATAATTGGAGTCATAACAATTGAAAAGTAGGGCAAGCTGGAGTTGGATCTTGCTCGCGAATGGGTGTAGAGTTGTGCATGTGGTGTAAACATGTCCTTGAAACTATCATGAATTTAATACTTTTACGCACACCTCTATAATATATATGTTTTACCTCTTATAATATATGAGACAATAGAGAGATATAATCTTTATATTTATTTGAATTCTACTTTTCATTGTAAAAGTTTTCTAATGATTTAGCACACCTTGGTAATCAATGAAATATATCTATCAAGACAACTTCTTGTGTTCTATATATTTCTTGAAAAACCTAGCTTAAATGTTTCTTTAAGAGATTGACGATTTGTTAACTTATAAAATTACCTTTGTCTATTAAACTCTGTAAGATAAGATAAATTGAATTGTTCCGCACGTCCCGCCCTCATTATTTGAATAAAAGCTTCCGCTACAGAATTTGTAAATTATCATAAGGCATTCGGAAATTATTGTAAAGTTAGCGAGGGCGTGACAGAATGGTATCAGAGCAACTTTCTAGGGGCACTACATGCATAAACTACTATGTGCGAGGCATCGACCAACCGGCTTGCTAGTAAGTTAATACTTACCAACTTATGAATCCTTTGTACATGATAGAATTGTGCGAAATTGAAGTCAAACGAAATATATGACTTCTTGGTATATATTATTCAATCTTCGTCATAAATGTATGATCTTGCTAACTCAAGAAAAGTTGAAGAAATGAGGCGTGCAACATAATAAATAATATATGGAATTAAAAGTATTAAATTTTGATAACAATTTTGTTTGACAACAATATTGGTAAGAACAATGAAATTAAGAAAAATGAAAAGGAAAAATGATAAGTTTCGTTTTGGTTTCAAATATTAAAGTTTATCTTAAAGGATTTTATATGGTTTCTCTTTGTATTTGATGGTATTTTTGGAATAAAAAATATTTACAAAAGACATGAAAAAAAAAAATTTTCACTGTGCTGCCGCACAGTGATTAACAGTGCGGCCGCACAGGCCGCGGGTGGGATTTTTGGCCTGCCCTGGCCACACCGCGGCTAAGGCGGTCAAGGGCCGGATATTTTGAAAAAATTGTTGTCAAGTCCCTAAACTTTTTGATTTTGTCCATATCAGTCTAAAGTTATAGATTTTTCTAGAAAAATTACAATTGGGTCTCCAAATTTCATGGTCTCTTCTATATTAGCCCGAAAGACTTATTAAAAGTTCTTTTAGGCCACAAACACTATGTCTTTCACATAATTGCTATTGAAAATTTTTCTTTTGGTCTTTTGCACCCAAATTTAACCCGAATTTCAATATTCTTCTTACTTGATTTTGAATTGTGCTTTAACTTTGCCATTGGCTCTTGAAATTTTTGGCCATTCTACATCCAAACTTAGCCTGGTTTTTAATATTTCCTTGCTCAAACTTGACTTTTGAATTTTGTGCTAATTTTGTTATTGATTCTTGAAATTTTAACTTTTGGACTATGTTATAAAACAGTCAACATGTGCACCAAATTTTGTCATTGAATATAATGGTTGAGAATTTTTTTCATTTTGATCAACTTACCAAAGTACGATTTTGGGCTAATGGAGAAACAAATTGATGTTTATTTTATGAACTTTATAAGTCTCATTTATTGAGAATTATCCAAAAGATTTAACGAAAGTATTTGTTAAGAATTTGATTGATAAATTTTGAGCCATGAATTAAACTCATGGATCATTAAGAATTTGTCCATTTAATTGGAATGAATTTACTCAATGAATTGATGAAATTGTCTTGACTAATGAATTGATAGAATTGTTTTGAGTTACTAAACTAAGTGTTCCTAAAAATAGTAATACCTACAGAAAGTGGTTGATAACCATGATAAATTTTAATCCTATTTTGATCTTTTGATTTAATATTTGGAAAGTAAATGTGGCAAGGACATGGCAAGAGTCTTGAATTCAATTTCCCAACTTCGTTCGAATTATTGTTGGACCAGTGATTTTTATTGGTTATTAAATACTCTAAGGCAAAACATAAACTTGCCTAAACTCGAATAATGAAAGATTGCTCAATATATACCCTTTGATTTGATCAATCGCTTCTCTCGTAGTTATACCCTTTGATTTGATCAATTGCCTCTCTCATAGTTATGTCCAATAAATCTTTGCACATCATTTCAATGTATACTAAAACACTTACTCTTGTTTTGCCGAATCTGACTTCTTTTGAATGCGATTCGGCCCCTTAAATCATCAAGAATCGCCATCCATCACACAATTCATCGAACTATTGAGAAACTCTTGAAATTACCGATACTTTTCAAATCAAGAATTTTGAGTTGCCAAATCTGAATGCTTATTGATTATTCCAAGGAAGTATACAAATATACCTACATTTTGAAGTATGAAATATGGCTCCTTATAATTTGGCCATTGTCTCCTTCATTGTTGTATTCCAATAAACCTTTGAATTTTGGTTCAATGTATCTCGAAACACTTTCTTGAGACAATATTCTCAACGTTTTTTAAACCAAGAATTTACCTTATTGAACATGATTTCTTCTTGATACAATTTTGAACCCCCGAATTGTCAAGAAAAAGTTCTTGAAAAAATATATTTTCGGTTTTTGTCTGAGAAGGCTATATTTGATTTATCCAAGTAAACTATTTGAGTCACTCAAATATTCTTTTACTAGACCCAACACTTATTGCCTGAAAATTGTATTTCCTTGAATATGACCTTTTACTTATAATTGATTGGCATTATTCTTTTTGCCCTATATATTCCTAACAAACTCATTGTGTTCTATTCGTCAACGATAGTCCTATTGCTTTATACTTGAACTTGAAAACATTTCCCTTTTATTGGCACCAGTGAACCTTTAATTTTGAGATCTTAATTTTTATTAACTCATCACTTGATCTTAAGCTTTGTTTTGTGTTATTCTCAAGAATAAATCAACCATGAAAATTTTCTTTGATAAGATGAAAAACCGTTAGCAAAGACTTTCCTTTGATATATCGCCATCAGTTTCTTTGAAAATTTGAAATTTATTTCTCCTTTTATGCTTGTACTCACCCATTATTGATCGTCATTGACTGTCTATTTGGAATCTGGAAATCTCCTTTGGGCTTCTCTATCACTGCCTTTACTTGACTATATACCTTTGTACAGTATTTTTGATGCCAATTGATTAAGTTCCTGAAATTGTTTGATCATTACCTATAGGAAATAGTTCCCTCACAACTTCGAAAAACTCATTGCTTGATAAAGAATTTCATATTTTCGTTCAAATTCCCTTCAGCTTGATTTGAATACAATGGACATTAACTCTTCTGTAATTCTTGACTATTTGCTATTTTCCTGGCTAAACTTCATCATGCCAATATCCCTGTATTTTCATTGCTAATCGAAATACCTTTGGTTTATGAATTAATACCAGTACTTTGGAAGGCAATTGAATTTTGGGAAAATTTCTTCTCTCATTTACTTTTGCTCATATTTGATTGTCTACTTGTCATCTCAGAAATTCCG